>JAQZBX010085158.1:0-13162 GCA_029593785.1 Cabassous unicinctus | reverse complement strand
CATGTCCCAATACTACCACATACCCAGATCCCAATAATGGCCTTTGTATATGGGTTTCAGACAACTCCCAGCAGAGGATTTGTACAGCCACTATTGCTTCTCTCATAAAATGGAAATAGCCCATTTTGTCAGATTTGATCCTTTCCAAATTACAGGGGCATATGGCTTCCCATTGCTCAGCACCCTGAAAATGAGCCTATAATAACTGATAACATTACCCCACTTCCTGAATCCTTAGCCATCTGGGGAGGCCCCAGGGAAGAGCTAAATGAAGGAAACAGGGAGTATATATATTTTACAGATGGCACTGCCATCACTATTTGCTGTGGAGCCAACTGGCCAGCAGCCACTGTCCAACCCAGAAACAGCACCACACTAACCCAAGATGGCAAAATGGGTTCAGCCCAGCTCACAGAGCTAGTGGCCATCTAAATAGTAGTGGAAGATGCCCTGGCCTATAATGGCACTCGGATTCACATTTTCACCAAAACCTGGGCTGCATCCAACAGGCTATCAGTATGATCTGGCCAAAGGTTGCATTACTCTTAAAAATCCGTGGACAGCCAATATCGGGAGCCCCTATTTGTACCAAACTAGTAGAAGCCCTTTTTCCCCTCCAGGTAACTCTTGTTTCAGTGCATCCAAAGGCCAGTACACCTGAGACTGTTCTTAACCACCCAACAAACAAGGTTGCTGGCATTGAAGTCACCACTGTTTCTGGCCTCTTTACCATGCCAAACTGACACTTATAGGAAAGCTCCCAATCTCCCACTTCCAGGAGTTTATGAAGACTTAACTACAGCTTCTATATCCCCATCCCCAGGGTGTCAGTGCGCTCCCCCTTACTCTCAGCTTTTTAAGCCCATAAAGACTACATTGCTCAAGCACTAGGAGAATGGTGTCATTTAAACACATTAGAGTATGCCTAGTTCCTCTTACACCAGCTTTAGCCAAGTGAGTGCTACTTAGTTGAAAATGCTGTACCATTATTAAACACTGGTGCATGGCACAGTGCTCCCCGGTTTCCTGGGTTGACCATGTCCTCAACCAATGGCCAACTGAATTCATCAAGTTTCTCCCTTCCTGCTGGTGCCTTCTGTTCCACTATTACAAGCAAAGATATGTTTGCTGATCTCCTATTGAATTCTTTGTCAAGGAACACCTCAACAGAATAGGTACTATTGTTTTCTGATTGTTAGTGATTTCCCACTTTTGGGCCACCAGACATTACTGACTTAGGCCAGGCTCTCATTTTACTACTACAGCTAACTTGGAATCAGAATTACTGAACCTCGTACTATGGAATGTCCACTTAGCCAATTGTACCCAGGCTTCTGGCCTCATGGGACATCACAATAGTTCTCTTAAAGCCCTATTCTTAAACTTACAAAATGGGTAATGGACTCCCAAATGGTCCAAGCTTTTGCCTGAATTCTTGACACTTCTTAACTTCTTACAAATACTCATCACTCTTCCCATTACAACAGGGATGAACCCGCAATGGTTCCTCCCCTTGTAATCATGGAGCATACAAACAATGTCAGGTACAATATCATCTACATTTTACCCGATAGTTACCTCCCTACATGGCTGAAAAAGTTGATGATCTTGCCTTCTAACATCTATTGCCAAACAGATTGGGGATGATAGTGACCATGAATGATTAATAATTGACAGCTCCAGCCCACTGGCAAAAAGCCAACTCACAATGTTCTTGCTAGACTGCACTTACCTGCTTGACATACAATTTCCATTAGTCTCAGCTGACTTTGATGACTGGCTACTATCTTCTATCCATTCTTCCCCAGGGCAATTTGAAATCATTGATCCATGTCCCATGGAGGGCACAGTTTGGGGAATTATGCAAGTAGAAGAATCCCTCAAATTAGTGGACGTCAACAACATCAGGCACTGAACACATTGAAGTACAATAACAAGGTATGACCTCTGCCAAAGGTGGAAGAGAACACTGATGAAATGCTAATGACTGCAAGGCCCTAATGAATGTCAACATGAAGGCCCCAATTCAAGAGCCCTGAGTTATAAAATGGTGGTGTTCTTTGTTGGTAGCATTATTTGGAATCTTATGTATGACCTGGTTCATGGGGCTCCTGTTGGGCCAGGGTCCAGAAGCCTAGGGGACTGCTGGAACAAGACACCCTTGGTCAGAAATTGCACTCCAGACTGGGCCACTGGAGCCTGGTGAAAAGCAGTACTAGAAGGGCTATTCTCCAAGTGCCTACAAATCTGGATCCAAGTGGGGCAGATCAGACCCTATAGAGTAAATGGACCCAATGGCACAAGTTTCTAAATTCTACTAAACCTGCCACTACTGGAGACCAAATTCCAAAATCAGGAGAGATGGCCCAGGAGTATCCCAGGGTTCACCCAGATTGGCTGATATTGTTATACAGCACTGACCCACAGTGGGTCCTGAAAAGCTTGAGCTTAACTTATAGGAGGAACATCCTAAATTTACCCTTAACTCAGGGAAATGTGTGTGCTTCTAAATTACTCTACCTGGTTATAGAAGTATCTATGCTTATCTCAGATGGCACCACTCAAGTCTTGTCAGAATGCTCCCCAGAAGACAAACACAGGCTAAGCCTTTGTAATTGACGCAACAAAAGAACAGGATGCAAAGAATATTTTGAAGCACCTCACAGATTTATGCCTACAATCAGTTTGCACAGCCACCACACTTCTTCTAGGAAGCCTTGTGGAGTTCCCGTCTCAGATGACATAAACTTGGCACAAGATTTAGCTCCTAGACATGGGAATACCACAGAAAATCCCACCTTAACCCAGGAGCTCACCATGGGAGATTTCAGACTTCATGTAACCAGAGGCAGCCATCGGGTCATCTCTAAGACAACCACTGTCCAACACTGCTAGAAATTCCAGACACACAACAGAGTTGCATCTAGCTGAGATAACCACTTGTTTTAATGTAAATCTCATAGCTATGTCCCCTATTGTGAAAACACCTTTTGGCATCAGTCAGAGTGTGAAACAGCATTGGCCATTAAGCAGAAAATCTGGAATTTGGAGGACTCTGTGTTGCAATGCCCAAATTTAACCACCATTCCCAACAACCTTACCTTCCCCTGACTCACAATAGACATGCCCCTTGACCGGGGTGTATTCTTTTGTCTTGATTCAACTTATGTTGGCTTCTGGAAAGCACACCAACAACAAGGCTTACCCTGACATCAGCTCCCAAGTCTATTTCAGTGGGACCATCCCAGGCAGCCACAAAAACCCCAGTACCTCAAACCATCACTGAAGTACTAGTTACCTGGTTAACTTGCTGTGTTGAAACAAGCACCTATTTTCTCATGTGCTGCAATTGCTAGGCCTGTTATCAAGTTCAATGGAAGTTTTTCCCTGAGTTAGTGGCCTAACTGGCTTACCTATTAAACCTACATGCACTATCCATATAGATAGCAGTCCATATGTTTCTACAACTTACGTTCAGCCCCTCTTCAAAATGCTTAACTGTTCCCAAGTAGGACACTTCAAAACACAATTCTGACATCTGACAACAATGGTTCTTACAAATCCTACACATGTCTTGATGCCTACTCCATATAGATAAATACAACCAATTTGCCTGGCAGGACACAAGTCTGTGAGCATGGTGCTTACCACCCAATCACTCCAAGATATTAGCTGATCAGCCAGAGAAAACTCCAAGCATATGTTGAAAACACCCCTTTCATCCTATCAGAAGTGGACATGTTTCAGATACTATGATATCTATCTGGAAACTGTTTCAATCACCTGAAATATTTCTCAGAGCAGTGGGAATTTTAGTAAATTAAGGAGTTGGAATTAATATGCAGACAGCAACAGCATATTTATGAGAAACACTGACTTAAAATGATACAAGAAATGATTCATTTATAAAACAATAAGAAAATGAATTGGTCAGGAAAAAAATTTGGAGAAAATAGTAAAATGGTAAACCACTTTTGAAATATGCAAGAATATTCTTGAGCAATGGTATATCCTTGTTATCTTGGAAAGAAAGTCTCAATTTTTTAATGATAATTCACACTATAATAGGTGATATATTGCATATGATACTTAATTAAAACATAAACTTTAAAAATAAATATACTGATATATATTTAAATGAAGAAATATGCAATTATAGCTAATAAATCTCTGAAGAAGAACAATGAAGGAAAATTTATTCTAACAGCTATTAAAATATACTATAAAACATCAGTGACTAATGTAGAGTAGATTGGAGAACAAATAGAAATATTAGTGGAAAATAACATATTTATTCATTATGGATCCAATATATGTGGAAATATAATACCCGATAATCATGTACTATTGAATAATTTATATATGATCTACAGCTCATACCACAAACTAGGTTAATAGAAAAAATATTAAAGGAAGTTGTTTTTGTTCTTAATTCTATTTTTAAGAAATAGAGAGTTCTGGAGGAAAATATATGAATCCTTTGAAACATTGTGAATTATTCAGCTAAAGGGTTACTGAGGCAAAGTACCAGAAATCTGTTGGCTTTATAAAGGGGTAAAATCTTACAGTTCCAAGGTCCCATTGGAGGAAGGATCCTTTTAAACTGCCAAAAATTTATGCTGTTAAACTTCCTCCCACCATTCCCGAAGGAGACCTATGGTCCTTTATCAGAGTAACTATGCATTGGGGAAAAGGAAATGATCAAACATTTCAAGGATTATTTGACACTGATTTAGAAGTGACATTAATTCCAGGAGACCCAAAATGTCCCTGTAGTCCACCAGTCAGAGTAGGGGCTTATGGAGGTCAGGTGATTGATGGAGTTTTAGCTCAGGGCCATCTCACAGTGGGTCCAGTGGGTCCCTGGACCCATTCTGTGGTTTCAGAATACATAAATTGAGTAGACATACTCAGCAACTGGCAGAATCCCCAAATTGGATCCCTGACTTGTGGAGGGAGAGCTCTTATGGTAGGCCAAGTGGAAGCAACTAGAACTTCCTTTGCCTAGCAAAATAGTTCACATGAACATACATACAAGGTATATAAAAATGTTCAGATATTCATGGAGCATGGTCACTCAATAAATGAGAGAATACTGAATTCCCATCCTGGAGAGCTCGGCCACATTCTCCAAGGAGCAGCAACAGTCCCCCAAGTGCAGGGGCAGTGTCTGGCAAAGGAGGATGATCCACTGATGGGCCCTTTTTATTTATGACTAGCCTTATGAGTCTTTGCTCTTGAAATTGAAAGTTAGCCTATTGTTATGGGGTCCCAACGGGTTGCCTCCTGACAGCCTCCTTGTTGCTGGAATATGGCCTCTCCTCTCTCTAAGCCAAACTCAATGTATGAATGCATTACCTTCCTCCCAGCATGGGACATGGCTCCTGGAAATGAGCCTCCATGGAACCAAGGGATTACTACCAAGTGCCAACTGGTAATACGACTGGAAAAAGACCTCAAATAGAAGGGGGGAAGAGGTAAAGACAAATGAGTTCATATGGCTAAGAGACTTCAAAGTGAGTCAGGAGGTCATCCCAGAGGTAACGCTTATGCACATCTCAGTAGAACTTCATAGGCTTCCAATGTGGTTATCACTCCAAATAGTGGGGCTCCTAATGGCTCTGGAGACACCCAGATCCTATATCAGGGTGGGTAGCCCCAGAGTTTGGTGCCTTATCAGTGGGCCCTACTTTAATATCCTTGCTCTTGAGAGTGACAGAGTCAAACTCAAATATGTCTTCCCTGCACATGGTCCATCTGTTGTTCTATTCAAACCTATACATGGTGCTGGAGTTTGTAGGTGTACATCCAGAGACTGTAGTCTTTTGGCTCTCCATGGGCCAGCTGGGCTCAGAATCTCAGTGGAGCTGCAACTCCTACTCTACAGCTCAATGGACTTACCCAGGACACCTGGCGGGAAGATGATGATAGACAATGGCCATCCCATGGAATGGAGAGAGTCTGTGGTTGTGGGTGGGATATTCCCATCCATCTTATCTGTGGGATGTAAACCCCCTCTCAGTTGGAGGTGGAGTGGACATCACCATCCCAGACTCCTCAGGTTGGGGGAAGAGCTATGGACTAGAGTGGACTTACTGGTATTCTGTTAGAGACATATTGTGATTCAAGCAATGGAAGAAATTAAAACATTAATGTGGAGCCAGAGGCCACTGGATGCTCTGGAGGCAGGGAGAGGGAAAAGCAGTTGTAATACAGGGGCTTTTTCGGGACTTGGGAATTATCCTGAGTGACATTGCAATGACAGGTATACGCCATTTTATATCATCCTATAACATGCAGAACTGTGGGGGAGAAAGTATGGTCTACAATGTGAACTATTGTCCATGCTTAATGGCAAAGCCCTAGGACCTGTACATCTATTGCAAGTGATGTGCCACACTAATGAAGGATGTTTATGTGGGAGGTTGTGGGAGGTGTGAGAGTTGGGGCATATGGGAATCCCTATAATTTTTGTGTAACATTTATGTAATATAAGTATCTTTTTAAAAAATGTTATATATAAAAAAAGCTATACCAAATATCTGGAGGAATTGCAGAGATTAGTGCCACCATCAAAGATCTGAAGGATGCAGGGGTGGTGATTCCCATCAAATCCCCATTCATCTCTCCTATTTGACCTGTGCAGAAATCAGATGGGTCTTGGAGGATGACAGAGTATTGTAAACTTATGCGGGTGGTATATCCAGTTGTAGCTGCTGTCCTAGATGTAGTATCATTGTTTGAGCAAATCAACACATCCCCTGGTACCTAGTATGCAGTTGTTGAGCTTGTAAATGCTTTTTTTCTCAATTGCCATTAGTAAGGACCACCAGAAACAGTTTGCTTTCATCTGGCAAGACCAGCAACATACCTTCACTGTACTGGCCCAGGGGTATTTCAACTCTCCAGCACTATGTCATAATATTGTCCACAGGGACCTTGATCATCTCTCCTTCCCACAAGACAACCCATTGGTCCATTATATTGATCATGTTGATAGGACCTAGTGAACAAGAAGTAACAAAGACTCTAGACTTATTCATAAGGCATTTGCATGAGAAAGGACGGAAAATAAATCCAACAAAAATACAGTGGTATTCCACCTCAGTGAAATTTCTGGGGGTCCAGTGGTGTCTGTCTGGCATGTGGAGACATCCCTTCTAAAGTGAGGGATAAGATATTGCATCTGGCCCATCCTTATGGCCAAAAAGGAGACAAAACACTTAGTTTGTCTCTTCAGATTTTGAAGACAACACATTCCTCATTTGGGTGTGTTACTCTGGCTCATTTACTGAATGACCAGATAAGCTGTTACTTTTTATAGGGGACCAGAACAAGAGGAGGCTGTGAAACCATCCAGGTTTCTGTGCAAGCTGCAATACCACTTGGGCCATATGATCCAGCATATCCAATGATGCTGGAAGTTTCAGTGGCAAATAGATATCCTGTCTTTAGCCTCTAGCAGGCCCCTATAAGACAATCACATTGCAGACCTTTAGGGTTTTGGAAAAAATCCCTGTCAACCTTTGCAGAAAAATTACTATCCTTTTGAGAAACAGTTTTTGGCCTGCTACTGGACCTTAGTAGAGACTGAACGCTTAACCATTTGCTATCAAGTTACTATAAAACCTGAGTTGCCTATCATGAACTGGTTATTGTCTGACCCACCAAACAATAAAGTTAGGCATGCACAGCAGCACTCCATAATAAAGGGGAAGTGGTATATATGAGATAGGACTTGAGTGGGTCCTGAAGGCAAAAGTAAGTTACATGAGGAAATAGTCCAAATGCCCATGGCCACCACCCCTGCCATGTTACCTTCTCTTTCTCAGCCCACAGCTCTGGCTTCTTTGGGAGTCCCTTACAATCAGTTAACTCAGGAAGATAAAACTAAGGCCTGGTTTAGAGATAGATCTGCATGATATGCTGGTACCACCCAAAAGTGGACAGCTGCAGCACTGCAGCCCTTTTCTGGGACATCCCTGAAGGACAGTGGTGAGGGCAAATCCTCCAGTGGGCAGAACTCTGAGCAGTGCACCTGGTTGTTCATTTTGCTTGGAAGAAGAGATGGTCAGAGGTACATTTGTACACTGATTCATGGACTGTTGCCAATGGTATGGCTGGATGGTCAGGGACTTGGAAAGAACATGTTTGGAAAATTGGTGACAAAGAGGTCTGAGGAAGAGGTATGTGGATAAACCTCGCTGAGTGGGCAAAAAACATGAATATATTTGTGTCCTACATGACTGTTCACAGGAGGGTAACTTCAGCAGAGGAAGATTTTAATAATCAAATGGATAAGGTGACCCACTCTATGTCTAACACTCAGCCTCTTTCCCCAACCACTCCTGTTATTGCACAATGGGCTCATGAAAAAAGTGGCCATGGAGGTAGCAATGGAGGATATGCTTGGGCTCAGCAACACGGACTTCCCTTCAACAGGGTTGACTTTGTTACAGCCACTGCTGGGTGCTCAATCTTTCAGCCTCAAAGATCCTCACTCAGCCCCCAATTTGGTACCATTCCCTGAGGTGACACCTGCTATCTGGTGGCAGGTTGACTACATTGGACCACTTACACCATGGAAGGGGCAGGGATTTGTTTTAACTAAATTACACACATACTTCAGATATGGGTTTCCATTTCCTGCATGCAGTGCTTCTTCAAAACTATGGTTTGTGGACTTATCAAATGTCTTGTCTACCACTATGACATTCCACACAGCATTGCTTCTGATGAAGCAAGCCATTTCACTGAAAATGATATGTAGGAATGGGCACATGCCCATGGAATTCACTGGTCTTACCATGTTCTCAATCATCCTGAAGCAGCTGGAATGATAGAACTGTGGAATGGCCTTTTGAATGCTCAACTATGGTGTCAACTAGATGGCAAAACAGTGCAGGGCTGGAGCAATGTTCTCCAGAAGGCTGTGTATGCTGTATATCAGTATCCACTCTATGGTGCTGTTTCTCCAATAGCCAGGATTCATGGGTCCAGGAATCAAGTGGTGGAAATAGGAGTGGCACTACTCACTATTACCCCTAGTTACCCACTGGGAATATTTTTACTTCCTTTCCCTGAAAACTTAAGCTTTGCTGGTCTACAGGTGTTAGTTTCAAAGGAAGAAGCCATGCCACCAGGGAACACACAATGATTCCGTTGAACTAGAAGTTAAGACTGCCACCTGACCATTTTGAGCTCCTCTTACCTCTAAAGCAACAAGCAAATATAGGAATTATTGTACTAGCTGGGGTGACTGATCCTGACTATTAAGGGGAAATAAGACAGCATCTGCTTAATGAGGGTAAATAAGAGTTTGCCTGGAATACAGGAAATCCTCTAGGGTGTCTCTTAGTACGGCCATGCCCTGTGATTCAAGTCAATGGAAAATTGCAAAAACACAATCCAAGAAGGACTAACAATGGCCCAGAATTTTCAGGGATGAAAATTTGGGTCACCACACCAGGCAAAGAACCATGGCCAGCTGAAGTGCTTGCACAGGGTAATGGGAACATGGAATGGGTAGTGGAAGAATGTAGTGATAAATATGAACTTCGACCATGTGGCCAGTTACAGAAATGAGGACTGTAATAGTCATGAATCCTTGTTCCTTGTTTTTGTATAAGTATGATTGTATATGTACATAAAATGAATTTCTTTGTTTTCTTCCCCAACCTTTTCCCTTATCATATAACAAGATGTACTAGTTTCATGTCAAATATTTAAGGATGTCAAGTTCAAGAGCAAATATCACCCAAGGACTATCATCCTATTCTGTAGGGAATTAAAGCATTTCCAGTTGTACACAATAGTGTTGAACATTGTTAGGTGGATATATATATATATATATATATATATATATATATATGCATGTCTTTTATTGCTTTTACTTAGAGAATAAGCATGGTTTAAAGTAATGTGTGTGGTAGCTGAGTTGAGAGGGTGTGGACTGTGATGGTTAGGCTAATTTGTCAACTCAGCCCAGTAGTTTTGCCCAGTTTTTGGTCAAGCAAGCTCTGGGATAATTGTAATATAAGAACATTCATGGGCTTTAGTCATTAGTGAGTTTACTGCATAGATGGCTGATTACATCTAAGATCAACCTGCGACATTGCAGTCAGCAATGAATGACATTGTATCTACTCAGTTGAATGCCTTAAAAGGGGAAGTGATTTCAGCATTCAGAGAGAATTCACAGCTTGTCTTTGGACAGCCAACGTCTCCTGGAAACTCATCAAGGACTTTCACTGGACTTTCATTGGTGTCCCTGGTTTGCAGCTTATCTGTGGAACTTGAATTGTGTATTCCCATGGCCATGTGAGAGAAACTGATAAATCTCATACTATTTACAGATATCTCCTGTTGATTCTGTTTCCCAAAAGAACCATGACTAATACAGATGTAATGAGTTGCAAAACTAACTGAAATAAAATCCTTTCAAACTAAACACTGTGAAATTAATTTAGAAATAAATAACAGAAATATAAATTTAATATTTCTATATATTTGGAAAATAATAAACCATTCAAATTCATGGTTTAAAGGAGAAATGCTAGAAAGGTGAATATAAGGAACATATAATACACAAAATTTGCAGGTGCATATAATACTCATTAAAGAGGAAATCATGTTCTTGGAGCTTATCTATTCCTGTGGGTATGGGACTATTTGACTGGATTTAGTTCAGGTGGGGGCATTTTATTGGATTGTTTCAGTGAGGCATGACCCAGGGTGGATCTTCGGCCTCTTCCTGGAGTCATTCATGTATGGAGGACTGAAAACAGAGACACAAGGATAAAGCAATAGAGACAGAGAATCCCTGTGAAGGTGAGAGAGAGGTTCTGGAGACTGGAGGCTGGAATCAGCAGAGCACAGAGTCACAGAAAGTGGCCCCAGTTAGGCTGAGAGAGAGGGCTGAATGAAATGGAAGAGATGAGCCGTATGCCTGATCAACTTCAGCTGAACTCTGGGAGAGAGGTTCACTTGAAGCCTTGATTTGGGGAGAACCACCATTATGCCCTGCCTTGTGCCTGATCACCCATAGCTGAACTGAGAGAGAAAACCTTTTTAAATGATGCTGCCATTTGCCTGATTGCTCATAGCATACCATCTGTGAAACAGCATCTCTTATGATGCCTTGATTTGAACATTTTCACAATGTCACAACAGTAAGCTTTTAAACCAATAAATTCCAGCTATAAAAGCCAACACATTTTTGGTATATTGCTCCTAGAACCTTTTAGCAAACTAAAACATGTCCTTACTCCATGCTTTTATTTTGAAGCATGCTACATAATTATATTTAGGCATGTGTATAATGGAGATACTCAGTGTAGAGCTGAATTTAACTTTTTGATCTGACAGTGAAATTGCATATTGTACTAGGTTAATTAAGCTATTTTATATTTATTGACTAGAAAGAAAATTTGGTTTTATATCACTATAATTTATTGTTATATAAATGTTTTAGTATAGTTTATCTATATATTCAATATTTTTATGTGTTCTTCAATTTTAAAAGTTTTATTAAAATTAAAATTCATAAATAAATGTGCAGATATTGTGGATTAATATTCACAAATTGAGCAACCTTTGTAATTGTCAATGAGTTCAAGCAATACATTATACCTGGTACTCCATAGTTCCTGTTTGTTTTGCCTTCCAGTCCCTAAACATGCTTACTGCATTGCCCCAAATAATGACCACTATGCTGACTTCTAACTACATATACAGTTAACATATATACTTTTTAAATTTTCATATCAATGTATTCATACAGATTCCACTAGATGTATAGGACAGGAAACACGAGATGGCCATCAAAAAGGACAATTTGTAGAGCTTGGTAAAGACATCCATGCAGAGAGCTAGTCTAGGATATAGACTTTGTACATAGAAGTTTAATTTTATTAAACTTGTTAAATTAATTTGTTTTCTTATGTTCTATTACTAACTATATCTTATAAGTTTTCTTCTACCAATTTTGGTAACTTTTGTTTTATGGGAGTTTGTCAATTGAATATAACATAAGCCATACTCTATTAGGGTTCCCTAGGGAAACAGAACCAACAAGATGAAAGTAGGTTGGTAGATAGATCATATAAATATTATTAAATTATTATAGGAACTTGTCCACTCATCTTTTGTGATTGGCAAGTCCAAATTCTCTAGGACCATCTACAGGCTGACACTCCATTGAAGGTGTGTGATGAATTCCCATGAAGAAGTTTGCTGGATGAAGTACAGATGGAAATTCTCCCTTCCAACTGCTGAAATCACTTCTTCTTAAAGCCTTTAACTGAATGGATCTGACTTCTCTCATTGTTGAAGGCAATCTCCTCAGTTGAATGTAAATGTTGTTAGCCATAGAGGCAAACAACTTACTGGTGATTTAAATATAGGAAACACCTTCACACTAACGATCAGGCTATTGCTTGCTTAGCCAAACAACTGTAAACAATTACCTAACCTAGATGACTCATGACCTTAACCATGACAGTCCACCCTTTGCCAACTTGTCACCCATATATATCTCCTTAAACTACACTTAATCTCTAAATAGAATTATTAGCAATCATATATTTGCCTAACAATATTCAAATACCCCATATACAACTGGAGGCACACTAACTCCCTCTAGAAGAGGGTGCAATCCTTGGATAATATTCACTCTTAAACTTGCTGTCTTATAACTTAAATACTAAGACATAAATTTAATCCAACTTGTATCATATGATAAGGGGATAAACTGGGAAAGAAAAAACATATTTGATTGATGTGTGTAAAAAAGCATACTCAAAACAAGGAAGAAATATTCATGAATATTATAATCATCATTTCTGTAACTAGTGATGTGGTCATAGCCCATATTTATAACAACCTTCTTCCACTAGCCATCCCATATTACCTTTACCCTCAGAAAGCACATCACCTGTCCATGGTTCTTTGCCTGGTGGGATGAACCAAACCTTCATTCCTGAAGTTTAAGGTCCATTAGTAGTCCATCCAGGATTGGGTTGTTGTAGTTTTCCATTTACTGTAATCACAGCTCTTGGTAGAACTAAGACAGACCATAGGGAATCTCTTGGTTTCCAGTCAAATTCTTCTTTACCTTCATTATATAGTAGTGGTACTATTTCCCCTTGATAATAAGGATTAC
>JAQZBX010085157.1:0-13163 GCA_029593785.1 Cabassous unicinctus | reverse complement strand
AAGTCCAACGAAGGGTCGTTGATGAGTTTCTGGGAGAAGTTGCCTGTCCAACGAAGAGCTGGGAAATTCTCTCTGAATGTTGAAATCACTTCCCCTTTTAAGCCATTCAACTGATTGGATAAAAGCGCCAGCCATTGATGATGTAATCTCCCTGATTGATGCATATGTAATCAGCCATCCACGCGCAGTAAACTCACTGGTGATTGAAGTCCATAAATGCTCTTGTATTACAATTAGCCCAGGGCTTGTTGGAACAAACACCTGGACACAATTACCTGGCCGAGTTGACACATTAGCCTAACCATTACAATATGGAAGGGGGAAAAGGGGAGGATGTTTGGTATATGGGAGTCCCCTGTGTTCTTTATGTAACTTTACTGTGATCTAAAACTTCTTTGAAAACAAAATGAAAAAAAAAAAAAAGACACTGGGGAATAAATAGAAGAAAATGCCACTGTACATACAGGACACCAGATACTACAGTGATGAAAGGCAAAATGTCAAAAAAATTTTTAAAAATATTTTTCATTATTTTTTAATATCCCAATCTTTTAATTTTGTTTTTAGTTTTTAAAAATTTTGATGTATTTTATTTCTTATATTTAAACCTATCATTATTATTTCATTTTCCTATTAATTGTATTTGGCTATTTTAATGGCTTCATTTTTGAAGAAGTTTTGGATCACAGAGAGGTTACAACTGTGGCAGGGGAGGATCACTGGTGTGGGGTGTCAGTGATGGGGGATACATGGGAGGAAGTTCACCTGGACATACATATAAGATATATAAATGTGTTCAAATGTTCACGGGGCACTGTCACAGTAGGTGGAGACTCACACAATAACAGAGAGAATATTGAATTCCCATCCTGGAGAGCTCTGCCACATTCTCTAATGGAGCAGTAACAGTCCCCCAAGTGCAGGGGCAATGACTGGTCAAGGAGGATGATCCACTGATGGGCCCTCGGTATTGACAACTATGCTTATGAGCCTTTGCTCTTGAAATTGAAACTTAGCCTACTGTTGGGGGGTGCCTAAGAGTTGCCTCCTGAGGGCCTCCTTGTTGCTCAAATGTGGCCTCTCTCTAGGCCAAACTCAGCATATAAATGCATTACCTTCCCCCCAGCGTGGGACATGATTCCCAGGGATGAGCCTCCCTGGCACCGAGGGATTACTACCAAGCACCAACTAGCAATGCAACTGGAAAAAGACCTTGAATTAAAAGGGGGAAAAGAGAAATACAAATGAATTTATATGGCTAAGAGACGTTCAAGTGAGTCAGGCGGTCATCCCAGAGGTAATGCTTATGCACATCTCAGCAGGATCTCACAGACTGCCAAAGTAGATACTACCCCAAATAGTGGGGCTCCTGCGGGCTCTGGAGACACCCAGGTCCTATGGTCAGGGCAGATAGCTCCAGAGTTTGGTGTCTTGCCAGTGGGCCCTACTCTGGAGTTTGTGCTCCTGAGAGTGACACAGTTGGTCTCAATTATGGCTTCCCTACACATGGCTCATCTGTCCCTTGTATTTAAATCTGTACTTGGTGCTGGAGTTTGTAGGTGTATGTCCAAGAGACTGGAGTCTTTGGGCTGCTGTTTCTTTATGTGCCTGCTCCCTTTGGCTTCCAAGATGCCACGCTATCTTGGCTTTCTCCTGTCCCTCTGTTTGCTCCATCTTGTTCTCCTCACAGCATTTAAAGACTTCATCTCCTTTTCCTCACTCTGTACTTATTTCCTGAGCAATCTTATCCCCAGTCATGGCTTTGATCAGCATCTCTACATTTTAATTTTTCTTTCCTTGATTACTAAGATAGAGAATCTTTTCTTTTTTTTTTTTTTTTTTTTTTTTGGCTTTTGGTATTTTTTCCTTTATAAATGCAGGTTAAAAGCAGAATGACACGATATTAAACACAGATTCCAATCAAGATTCTGGTTATGACGTGGCTCTGTCCTCAGCCCGTGCCAAGCACTGCCAGGTCTCTTGTTTCTACACCCTCTTAGCATCTTCATCCTCTTGGTGCCTTCATCCACAGTCATGACTCTGGGTATCCTCAGCCCACAGCCTGCATTCTTCTCCAGGACTTTTGTCACCTACCTTTCCTCTAAAGTCCCTAGAACTTCATTCTACTGAGAAGACACAGTCTCTCATCACCATCGTTTTCCCAATACTCCTCCCTTTTTTTTTTGCCTAACTCTGCATATCTTCTGCCCAGCATGCTTCCAACTTCCCATCCCACTTCTAGGACATTCTTCTACCACCTCCACTCGACAGTCCTTCTCTTCTGAAGTTCAGGCTATTCCCTCTTCCTTTACTCCTATACTTCTCCCTGTACTCGGGGCCACTCTGCTTGGTTTAGAGACTTTCACTTTTCCACAGACTTTGTCTTTATCCCTTCCCTGGCGTCTACTTTCAGTCTTCCACATCAAGTTTGATGACTTTCTTTTTCCACATCTCAGTTACTTGACTTCAACCTCAGTGGCTTTTATTTCCACTCATTTTAGACAGCTACACACCAGCTTCATCTCCTATAAACGAGCTACCTCTAAAATCTCTAATACCAAACACAGCCTTCTGACAGTCTTCTACATTCCCACCCCCCGGTCTCCATCACATTTGTTAAACCCACTCTCCATCCTTGGTGTAACCTCAAGTTTTTTGACCCCTTCCTTTTTCTCTCAATTCTATGGTAAGCCTTTACTTCCATTTGTCAACTAAGCCACAACCAGTAACCTGAGGAACCTTGAGCATGCTGTTTTGCCAGTTTCCAATCCTGGGGACATCCATTCACCCATTTGGCTGTCTCACATACCACCGTGAAACCTTCCTTTCTACCCTTAAAGCAGAGGAGACCCCTCTTTCACTCATACCTCAATAACATCTATGCCTTTTATATGGAAGGTCCATCGGAACAGTACAGCCATGCACCTGTCTAGGCTCCTTAGACTTGCAGGCTCCAGGAGAGCACTGACAGTGCCATAATTCTGTCTAGCCTCTGGGTTTGTGAAATAACCCGTTTGTTCAATTTAGTTGAAGGAATAATTTCTGCTTTGGTAGTGACTGCTGCGTCACTTTGGGCTGATAATATCTAGATTTAAAAAGCAATGTGCCTTTCTAAATTAGAAAAAGATGAATAGAGAAAAAGAATAAAGGAAACTTGGGTATTATATGTACTTTTTGTTTGTTTATTATTATTATTGGGATAATGAAACTACTCTCATAATGATTGAAGTGATGAATGCACAACTGTGGGATTATATTTATCTTTAAAAAAATGGACATGTCAGAGCCAGGTTGCAGCAGAGGCAGATTGGAAAATGGTTTCTCCTAATATGGTGACATTCTGCCAGTAGCCAGGTATTCTAGTGTTAAACAGGCTTATCTTGGCAGTGACTTTACATCTCAGTGTCAGGTGATGATGGCCTTGGCTGAAAGAAGAGAAGACATTGCATCCAGGCTGTGGCAGTTTGAGATTATTTATAAATTCCAAAGAGAGATATAGATTGTTTGTAAACTGGTCTGTTTCTCTGGGCGTGATACCCTTTGATTGTATTAGATCCAGCTGAGATGCCTTTGATTAAATTAAGATTAGGGCTTTGATTCGACCACATCATTAGGCTGTGCAGGGTTGATTCCCTGCCCCCTTGGTGGGCTATATAAACGGATAATCAATCAAGAAGGCAAGAGAAGTAGATGCACACAGAAGATACACAGAGGATCCTGCGGCCCCAGGAAGAGAGATGAGCCTGATAGTTTACAGTTGACCTTGTGAAGAGAACAGAACTGCTGAGCCTGGAAAGAATTGAGCCCCACAGGGAGAGAGACAAGCCCTATGCCAGCCTACAGCTGAGATTGGAAGAAGCTGGGACCATGCAGCCTTAAGAGGAAAGAGGAAGGCTGAACCCTCGCAGACGTCACCTGCCATCTTGCTTCAACACGTGGCAATAGACTTTGGGTGAGGAAGTTACCTTAAGTTGTACACTTTAGGGCCTTGTGACTGAAAGCTTCTACCCCCATAAATACCCTTTATAAAAGCCAACAGATTTCTGGTACTTTGCATCAGCACCCCTTTTGGCTTACCGTTTGGCGGGGACTTAACCTGAGTTACACCTACTGAATCAAAGCCCCTAATCTTAACATAATTTAATCAAAGACATCTCAGCTGAATCTAATACAATCAAAGAGTATCAAGCTCAGAGGAACAGACCAGTCTACAAACATAATCCTTTTTTGGAATTTATAAATAATATCAAACTGCTACAACTGCCTTTGGTGAAGGTGTTAGGATCAGACTTTGAGAGGCCAAGTCTAAACCACTGAGAAACAATATGGCCAGACACAAAAGGACAAATATTGTATGATTTCACTATTATGAGCTAAAAATAATGAGCAAACTTATGGCGTTAATAGCAAGAATATGAGTCACCAGAGAATAGAATGTGGTTAGAGAATGGAAAGCTGAGGGTTAATCTGTACAGAATTGGTAAAAAGTTGTCTGTGAATGTTTGGAAATTAATAGAAATGGTGAAAGCAAACCATAGGATTTGTAATTAGTAGTGCTAACATATGGGTACACAGAGGTTTGTTTCTGTTGTTTTTTTATTTCTGGAGTAATGAAAATGCTCTAATATTGATTGAATTGATGAATGCACAAATGTGATTATACCAAATGCTGTTGATTGTACACTTTTATGATAAATTATATGGTTTATGAACAAAAAATAATAGGGTGGGGTGGGGGAAAAAATACACCAAATAAAAGATATGGACTATAACTAGTAGTAATACTTGGATGATGCTCTTTCATAATTTGTTACAAACGTTTCACAACAGTGCAAGTGGGGTGAGGTATGGGAGTCCTGTATGATGTTATGCATGTTTTGTAAGTTTTGTAAGTTCACTTTTATTATACACTTATGTATGTTCATGTATGAATGATATACTTCAATAATTTTTTTAATGAAAAAAAATAGTTGAAGAAAGCACATGTTTTACTGGCCACTAACAGCCTGGGAAGAAGGGTGCATAGACAGTTCACAATTAGTTTGCTTTTTCCAGCAGCCTCAGAAATGATGCCCACCCCCTGGTTCCTGGGGACTGTGCCAGGCCTCCGTTTCTGGGCCCACGGCCCTTGCTCCTTCAGGGCCCTTGGTGTCCTGTCTATGCTTGGAAGCTCTGCTGGACTCCTGTGCAGGATCTTCCTTTTCAAAGCCCTATCAGGAGTAAAAGAACACTTTCTAAAACTAGTTTATGGAGGGTTTCTTATAGGAAACACAGAAACTCATGTTTACTATTCTCCACAAGCTCCTCCAGAGCCATTCTCTGTCCACTCTGCAGCCTGGGCGGCTGATCCTTGAGGACCACAGCACCCAGCTCCCCTGCCTTCTTGCTTCTTGTTGGGTTTGGCCAGTGGGAGAAGCAGCAAGGGATCAGAGGGCCAGGAAATCAGGACGTTTATTCCCTCTCCCTCTCTGTCAGGCTTTGGTTATGGCAGAGGCTGCAGCCCTGGTGGCTCCAGCTCCTGCCAGGCACCCTGTCTCCTTAGTGGCTTTCTTGCCAGGTTCTGTTAACTGCTCCTTCCCTTGCCCCTTCAGGGCCAGGGTGGTGCTGGCTTCCTGCTCTTGCTAGTCCTTGAGAGTGAGTGCTCCACCATCTTTGTTTGGTCCCTTAACCCTGACCACACATCGGTAAAGAACCGTCATTAAACTCCTCTTAAATCTGTGACGTCTGTTACTTGCTCAGACGCTGGCTGATACTCTGCCCAATTGCTCCAGGTCCTCTGCCCACCCTAAGGCCAACCCAATTCTCAAGAGCCCAATGTTTTTTTTTTTTTTGAGGTACCAGGCTGGGAATTGAACCACTGAGCCACATT
Source organism: Cabassous unicinctus (assembly GCA_029593785.1). Lineage (NCBI taxonomy): Eukaryota > Metazoa > Chordata > Mammalia > Cingulata > Chlamyphoridae > Cabassous > Cabassous unicinctus. Next base: position 7,294 of record JAQZBX010085157.1, on the reverse strand, counting down.
GGCTCCCCTGAGCTGACCTTGTTTATTTTGCCTGTTTTTGTTTGTTTTTAGGAGGCACTGGGAACCGAACCCAGGACCGCCCATGTGGGAAGTGGGTGCTCAACTGCGTGAGCCACATCCACTCCCTGCGATGTTTTTTAAATCCATTGTGCTTGAATGTAGTTTTATGTGAAATAATACAACTCCTGTAAGCACTGGTTTCAACACAAACCTCCAGTTGGGTTTCTTTAGTCGCTGGTCTCATGTTCACTTCCAGAGGCTTTGCTAAGGATTAGAGAAAAAGCAATAGGGAGATTTTTCCTTATGAACTCCCATCTTTGGGTTCACAGTCTTCCCTCACCTTCTCTAGCTGTGTCTAACAGTCTAACACAACCTCTTGCCTGGTTAAGAGGGCATTTATGGATTAACTATTTTGAGTTTAAGCAAATCAGACTGCTTAGATGACATGGCACAGAAGCGAAGCCCATAGCCCCTTGCCCATTTTGGTTAGCAGGCCCTTCCTGCAGATGCCAGCCTGGAAGCAGTGGTGCTTTGAGGCCGTGCACTGTCCTTCTGCCTTCTGGTGATGCTCCCACCCCTGGCTTCCCTTGGTCTATGGAGAAGGGGTCTTTCCTGTGGGGTCTCTGGAGCCCACACCTTTGGCTTCTGCTCCAAAAAGTTGCTGTGAGGTATCCAAGGGCCCTGGAGGCCCCACTGATGAGCCGCCAGCCCTGCCTGGGGATCCTGGGCTGAGCCCAGCTGTGTAGCACCATCTGGGTTCCACACCTACCCGCTTTGCTGCTGCTCCTTTAGAAGGCGATTTCCTAAGGCCGTCCAGAATGAAGCAGCTCTTTGGTATTTGGGCTCTCCACAGCCCATCCCTCCATCCACTCTATTGTCTAGAAAACCCTTGGTTTTATACAACCCTCCCCTCCCCACTTTAGGTCACCCAATTTTGGGAACTGGATCTGTTGAAACCCACTGTGTGTTAAAAGATGAATGCCACTTCACTGTGGGGAATCTCTTGTGGCCTACTCTTAGAACATGTGAAGTGCAGGCAATCCTGCAATGTTGGAGATAACTTCAAATACGTCTGCTAACAGTGACATCTTCTAAGCCTAAAAGGCACCAGAGACCCTCAATTTGGACCAAATTACAAGTTAATATGAAAAGTTGCTATGATGAGCTCTGGAAACCTTGGTTTCAAAAGAAATAACTGGAATCAGAGGAAGGTATCTGGTAAATAGCAGCTTACATTTATATTTCAACCCTTCCACCTAAAGTCTCACCTCAATTCACAATCTATTTAGCAGGAAGAAGCGGGAATTACTGTATGCAACTCTGGAAGCACAAAACACACTCAGACTGCAACAGAAAATAGAGATATCCTTTTATCATTTTCAGAGCAGAGGCAGCATTTCAGAGTCCAGGACACAAAGTCTTCTGCAGCCCCACTTCCTGTCCAAGAGTGACTGTCTCACTACTGGAACATGCCAATCTTGAGGCAAAGGGTAAGCAAAGGCTACCCTCTGCTCTCTCCTTGCTGCCTGAGCCGATCTCCAACAAGCCCTCTTCTGGAAGACAGTTTGCAGTGTTGAGAGGCTTGAGCTGAGGTTCAAGTGCAGGCTTCTTTTCCATCACAGCCTCCGAGCCTTCCTGGGGCGGCAGCCATTGTGTGGGATGGGCGTGTTGTCTGTGATTGAGATCACTTCCAGGCCCCCCATGGTCAATCCCTTGATGGCAGACTGGAAGGAGCAGAGGAAGAGAATGGCCTGGTCCGAGGAATCATGATCCAGTGTCTCCAGATAAGGCTCAGAGAGGGGTGGGGGTGGGGTAGGGGAGAGGAGGATCAGGGGAGTCAAGGAGGCTCGCTGGCTCCATACCTACAATCCCAATCCTAGTCTACTCTCCCAAGGTCTTCCACACGCTGCTTTCCAATCCAGCCACTCAAGCTACGTGTAAACGCTGGCACACTGTAAGCAGCATGGTCCTAGCTTTACCTATGCGGTTTCCTCGGTCTGGAATGTGCTCTCCTCCTCTTGTACCTGCTTAATACCTTGTTTCTCTGGGGAAGCTCTCCTGACCTCCCTGTTGGTTCAAGACATCCCCTGGGCGTTCCCACGTACCCTGGGCACATGCTTTAGCACTGCACTCTCTAGTCTACACTGAAGGACCCATCTGTGACGTCCCCAGAGACCGTCTTCCTAGTCCCAGTGCCTGCCATACAGCAGGTACTCAGTAGGTGTCTGATGAATTATACTAGGCAGCAATCTGGGTCTGCTATGAGAAGCTTCATAGATTATAGGAACGACATCATGAAAATCCACGATAGGGGCCTTTTCCATTCTCTCCCTTATCTGTGCTTAAAGCCCATTTCTCTCACTAACTCAAGAAGCAGCACACACACTGAGGAGAATGACGGTCACTTACCAAGCGCCCTGGCCCCAGACCTTTCACCACAACACGGATGTGGGTCACACCTTTCCCTGTAGCTCTCTGGAGAGAAGCAGCAGGTGGTTAGTACCCAGAGAAAGAGAGAACCACTACATCTGCATCTCTTGCTGCTGCCACCTGGAGCGACAGGAAATGGCACCTACATGGATATATGTTAACAGGGAGGAGGCAAAGGCAGATGGCCAGAGGGGAACAGACACCAGCAGAGGCCACAGAACTTGAGTAGTCAAGAGCATTAAAGCAGACTGGGCTCCCTTATAGTCCAGGACAGCACTGCCACCTAATGGAGATTTCTAAATATTGCTCAGATGTTTCCCAGGTGGGCAGAATTCCAGACCACGAGGGGTTGCCTTGGAAATCAAGGTTAAGCCCAAATACCCACTTAAAAATGATAAGACAACGGTGTTCTCTTGCCATTTTTCATCTTCAGTTATAGTTAAAGTTTTCTTTCTTAATTATAAAGGCAACTCATTACAAGAAGTCTGAAAATACACAGGTCACTCGTAACCCATCATGCAGAAGCCACAGTTAACACTGATACATTTCTTTTTAATTGCAATCTGTTGGATATTTAGAACATTTCAATTTTTGATCATCGTGGATACATAGCAATGAATATTTCTGGGCTCTGAACTTTGTGTGAAAGTCTAGATTTCCCTCAGAAAATACTTTGGCATAGTGTGAACATTTGTAAGACCTGTGCTATAAAACAAAGTGCACAGGCTTTGGTCCCAGACAGCTGGGTTCAGCTGGGCATGGAACAGGCTGCATGGCTCCGAGCAAGTCACAAACCTCCATGTCAACTGGCTCCTGGAAATGTGTTACCTGAGCTCCTACCTCTCTTAGAATGAACCAAACAAGTGTTTCACGTCTAATGAAGAGGAGAGAAAGAGAAAAGAGGAAGCTTTCACACAGACCTCTTCAAACTACCCCCAATGTCAGGGAATCTAAGCAGGGCTGGCATATACCCCATTGCTTCTGAATTGCTAATTAGAGAATCCTTTTTTATAGTGATGACATGTAGAAAACGGAACACGCCAGAGAGGGAACTGGAGAGGACACACACTCACCGCCGCTGCAGCTATGCCTGCTGTTTGAGCGGCGACTCCCGTGCCCTTCTTAGAATTCCGAAACCCCTCCGTGCCGCAGGAAGCGTGGGAAAGTGGCTGATTGGTGGCAGAGACAACCTGGATATGTGTACTGGGAAAAGAAGGGGAGAGAAGTGGAATTTAACAACTGTTCGAGGAAAGAAAAGACAGTGAGACTATGTCTTTACCAGCCTGAGTGGGAAAGAAAAAGAAATTCAGCAGCTTTCACATTGAGCTTATCAGGTGAATGTTTTTTTAATTCCTGTGGCATTTCATCTTTGCCATATATTCTAACCTGAGACCACAGTCCTGTGCTGTTCCCTAAATTGCTTCGTGGACAGGCTGTGACCAAACCCTGATCCCATCTCCAAGTGGGGGCTGACCTGCAAAGTGGTCTCTATCAGCTAGGCTCCCACTGCCAACACAAGGTTGAGCACACTCTTGGTGCCTGTAAGCCATGCAAGGCCACTCGTCTTGTCACTGTAAACACACCACTCACTTTTGGCCTTACAAGGCAGAGGCCAAAGCACAGTGGCCCAAGATGAGTCCTTCAAAGGGACAGCATTTGTTTGGAGGTTTACATTCTGGTCAGTTTGCTAATAAATCATGTATTAAGTCATCACCCATCTCCTGTCCCCAGTGCTTAGCACATGGCAACATTGAATTATACCTCCATGATGGGACCATATGGCCCTAAAATACACTCTTGAGCAGAACCAGGAAAACAAAGGAATCTTATAACTATGGTACTGCCAACCTATTTCACATTTTCATTAAATTGGAATAAACTTTATAAAGGCAGAGGGTGGTTTCCCAAAGCCAGAAGAAGTGAGCCTGAGGGATCTCTATGTTAAAACCATCACAGAAAACGCAGCACCTGAGGTGCACCCCGACTAGGGTATCCAGGGCCAATTTTGACCTCCCTCGTGAGGGGAAAGACACCCACCCTAGGCCTGCCCAGGTGCTTCCCGCTTACTTGTTGTAGGTTGCTTTAATGTGTGCGATAGGGACCTCCTCAAATTTCTTTCCTGCCCACCTCAGAGAGCTCTCCTCTCCTGGAAGTGGAGGGTAAATGCTGCAATTAGAAGAAATTTTTTATTTCAAATTGTCCTTGAGAAAAAAACTTAATTCATACTCTCCACTTCTCCTTGTCCCTTCAAGTAAACTCATATCACTATTTTCAAGCACTTTATAGGTTACTCTTTTGGTAAATTTAAAAATACAGTCATACAGCTATTTCTAGTTTCACCAATTACAGACAATATCTTGACTCCCTACTTTATAGGAAACAAAACAAAATAATTTTAATATTCATAATATCATTACTATAAAAAAATCCAGTATCCCCTAGAATAAGAGTTAGCAAACTTTTAATTTTTTTTTTGTAACGGGCCAGATAGTAAATATTTTAGACTTTGCCAGCCGTTGCAACTTCTCAACTCCGCCTCTGAAATATGAAAATAGCCATACACAGTTCATGCTTGTACCCCACAATATATATAACATATTGTTTTAGAAAACACACTCCTATCTGGGACCATCTTCCTCCCAGCCCTGCCTGCTTTCCTATAGGTATTTTAAAAAACAGAATAAAAATAACACTGTGGGTATTCAAAAAGTTACAAAATATCCTCTCCTGCCATGCCTGATCTTAGAAATGATTTAGAACCTCAGCAGACTATTGGCTTATCAGCCTACATGCCCAGATGGAGAGTGGATGAGTCAAGTCTCAGATGACATTCAGATTTAAAATATAATCATTCCCCCCCTGATCATTTCCCCTATTGGCCTGCGGCCAAAGAACTTAAGCCCACTAAAGTCTGCACCTAACCAGTGTAATGCCTTTTATCTAATATAACAAAGTGTTTCAACTAGGAAGGATTTGGGGCTTGACTCATTTAACTGAAGGTACAGAAAAGAACAGGATTTTAAACCTCCCAGGTCCAGTTGAAGAAGGAACAAGTTGCTCACCCAAGAAAGCCGAGGGAAAGACTAAGCTTTCTGCACTGGCCTGCTGCCTCACACCAGGGAAATGGAGACGGGGGCCAGGAAACACTGTGCCGCTTCTGAACAGCTGAGGACTGGAAATGGTAGCTCTCCTCTACTGCTGAGGGTCTGCAAAGGAGGGCTGGTGGCTGCTCATGCACTTTAGGCATCAGAATTTTCTGATCCTGGGGACTTCCAGGAAGACAGTGGACTAGAGAAGATATGTGACTCTCTTCTCCTCCTGAAAAATAACTAGAGGACAGGCCAAGCCAGTCTAGAACTAGCGTTTAGGACACCAGGGGAAGGCTGGACACCGCCCAGAGAAAAGAGGGACAAAGGAGGGGACTCGCTACAGAACTGTGAGTAGAAATCAGCGGCTGCTGCTCCTGGCACCCTCCCCCACACTAAAGACTCTTTAGAATTCTCAGGCCTCTGGGCCTGTCACTACAGACAAAGGGGGCTCCGGGGATCTACCACCCCAGGAAAGGGCAGAGAAAGGGATACAACCTAAGGCTTCAGACCCACAAATTTGGTCTGCTGTGTCTTACCAGCCCTTCCAGGCCGGGTGGGATCACGCCATGGTTTGCCCTGGGAGCCGCTTCTGGACTGAGAAATCCAACCCTCGCAATCTCCCTCCCTCTCTTCTAGCCTGGACTGACTGTTGAGGATGCCCCAGGAAAGGGGAGAGAGAGGGACTCAGCTAAAGGCTGATTCAGCTTTTAAAAATTTGGTCGGCTGTGTCCCAGGAGCCCTTCCAGGCCGGGTGGGGCCACGCCATTGTTTGCCTTGGGAGCCAGCAAGGAGCTAAAGATACATGACCCTCCCAATCTCCTTCTCTACTAACCAGGACTGATTGTTGAGGACTCAGAGGGGAGTGGAATTATTTCCTAGCCAGGAAAAGGGAGGAGACTGCCAGAGATGGCTGGAGAACTATCTCAGAGAAAGTTTGAATTACAAGGTTCCTAGCCTCCAGACAGGAAGCTAAGTTCTAACACATTGATCCAGTCTGTGTTACAAACAAATATGCTCCGACCAGAAATTGAACTGAGACCATCAAAGAGCATCATCTGCTGGCACACCAAGGAAGTGCATGCGAGAAAATTAAAAATAAGTAGGAGAGGCTTTTCCCCGCCTCTATAACCTCCCTCCCCGAGGTCCTAGGAAGTGCATCTGCAACCAATTACTAGGTCCAGTGCCCAGTTTTGAGCAACCAGCAGGGACAATCCTAACAATCCAGGTCGAGCCAAGAATCAATGAGCAGTGGTAACACACAGCCTCCTGACACTAAATCCCCACGAAAGAAAGAAATTGAGCATCTGAGTAAACTACATCCTAATCAGATGCCTAGACATCAGTAAAAAATTACAAGCCATACCAAGAAAATAGAAGACATGGCCAAAGAAAAGGAATGTATCAAAGCCCCAGAAGAGACACAGAATTTGAGAGAACTAATCAGCAAGATGTGCACAAATTTCCAAAATCAAATCAATGAGTTGAAAGACAATATGGTTAAAGAGATAAATGACATCAAGAAGACACTGAGAGGGAAGAGGCTGTGGCTCAATTGGTTGGGCTCCCGTTTGCCATATGGGAGGCCCCGAGTTCGATTTCCCGGGGACTCCTGGTGAAGGCAAGCCAGCCCGCACGGCGCGGTGAGCTGGTGCAGCAAGATGACGCAACAAAGGGAGACAAGCAGACACAGAAAAATGCACAGCAAATGGACCCAGCAACCACAAGCAGCAAGGGGGGGATAAATAAATAAATAAATAAATAAATCTTGGGGGGGG
>JAQZBX010085156.1:0-13164 GCA_029593785.1 Cabassous unicinctus | reverse complement strand
AAGAAGAGTCAAAGATCTAAGACCAGTGCCAAGGCTGGAAGTGTCTTTCTCTACAGGCTTCCCTTCCAGCACCTGCCTACTGCAAGGGCCAGAGGGACCACCAGATGCTGGGCTGTCACCAGAGATCCCTGCCTCCTATTCCATCTTCCTCACCAGACTTTCTCCCTGTACTTTGGAGGGTGAATATCCCCACCATAAGAGTCTTCATGAGAGCCCCTGCCCCTGATTTCTAAGCTCCCCACCATACCCTGACCCCACAGGGCATCTCTATTACTCCATCTTAGACATGGCTTCACTTTCTCCTTGGCTCACCTATTCTGTAGTCAAAGGGACTAAATGCAAGAATAAGCCCCAGCCAGGCTGCTTTCCACAGGGGAGTGAAGGGGAGGCACCCCTAGTCTTCTGACTTCCCCTGCCTTGTATTTGGTGCTTCCCAAGGGAACATTCCTGCCTCTTCCTGTCATAGTGCAGCTCATCTCCCTCCTGAACCAGGTCCCTGTTGCTGGTCTCCTCTCTGCAGGCTGAGCACAGGGTCCCCACAGTCTGTGAGCTCTGCTGCTGTGCTCGGGCAAGGCAGCCTCGAGCTGAGCCTGGCTCTGTGGGCAGAGGCTGCTCCTGGACAGCCCCAGCCATCTGGGGGAGAGAGGCCATTGCACTGTTCTGAGGCTCCTGTAGCCACAGGACAGATGTGTGCATGTACTAGGTGCTCAGCAAATGGTATTGACACATTTCTCTGGAAAATGAGACTCATAGGGTATAAATCATGAATAATCCTGAAATTAGAGTGTCAGGGACCTTCATCAAACATTATTTTCATCAATCAGCATCATCCCTCGGAAAAATAGTGTGTTCAGTCAGGAAATTCAGATGTAGCTCAAGATCATAGTTCATATAAAAATGTTTTTAAATTAATTAAATCCTTGATTTGTTGAAATTCCATTGCATTATCTATCATGTGACTTGTTAATTGATGGCCAGAGATTACAAAATATGCATTGATTGAGAGAGTTGAAGGACAGTACTCATTTTGAAAGTTATAGGGACACAGTGGTTTTTTGTTTTTGTTTTAAAGTTGAGAACTTATATTATTAATTGACCACTCTTTGGTTACTTTGTAATAACAGGTTTTATATGTCACATGTTCTGCAGTTGTTTTCTAGGATAAATTCCCAGGTTTTCCATTTCTATATTATTTTATTAGTTTCATATCCTGGGTAGTTTGTAAGGGAACCACCAGATTCCTTATTGATCACGTGGAGGAGGCAGCTGTATGTGATGAGCTCACACTGCAGCAGGGCTCCATGTGTTTCTCCTCTGAACATCCTGAGTAGCTGAGGCTACCTGCGCCAGAGCTGGGACTGACCCTGCTGAGGTGCTGGGAGCTGGCCAGTCCTGTGGACACTGACCCTCACCACCCCCCGGACTCCCTGCACCACTTCTGACTCAGCCCACAAGGTCAGGACAGTGTGTCTGCCAAGTCTATGGACATTGGTCTATTGCTGGGTCTAAATATGAGTGATTAAATATCCCATCTTCTCAAGGTCACCATCTTCAGTAGTAAGCTGTGGTCACAGCATGCTCCCTTGATAGGATGTGTTGAAAAGGGCACTTCAGCTCTGGGCTCCTCCCCTCAAACCCCTAACCCAGTCTACTCACAAGGAGAACATCAGACAGATCCCCATAGAGGGGCCTCCTTCAATGTCTCAGACCAGTCTACCTTAGATGGCCAAGATCATCAAACAAGGACAGTCTAAGAGACCATCAGCACCAAGCAGAGCCCAAGGAGATGTGACACCTGAATGTCATGTGGATGCGGGATGGATGCTGACACAGAAATTAGACATTTAGGAAAACTGAGGAAACCTGAATAAGTGAGCACTTTAGTTAACCATGAAGTATCAATACTGGATCTTTAATTGTGACAAACGCTCCACATGGATGCAGCATGCTCCCTACAGGGACTGGGTGTGGGGTGTCTGGGAGCGCTCTGTCCTACTTCCCATATTGCTGGATCTAAGCTGCTGTAAGGAGTGATGTGGATTTGAGAAGAGCCCTCCACTTCCCGCAGGCCCCAGTTTGGGTCATCACAGGAAGAATGTCTGATGCAAGGGTCTGGGCCAAGAGGCTCCAGAAGCTCCCCTGCCAGGTTCAGGCAAAGGGGGTGAGGGGCTTGCCCCTAGCTGCAGTCCAGGGAGCCCCTCCCATGGCCTCAAAGCCCTGGCCTGCCCTGTCCCTTTGTCAGGTCCTGCCCCAGGCCCTCTGAGACTGCACCTGCAAGGTCCCTGTTTACCTCTAAATGGGGATAATTGCTCCTTGAGGGCCACTCCTGCTTCTTGGTCCCTCCTTGCTCCCAAGTGATCTTGACATTCACCCTGAGAAGACAGACTATTTTAAAGGTCAGCAGCAAACAAAGGAGGCACAAAAGGGAGGCATTCAGGCTTTTAACACCAAGGTACTACCTCCACTTTAACCATGGTAAGGCTATTGTTGATCTTTCATGAAAATGTGGCTCTATTGTATTTAGATAGTAAGCTGTTGGTGGCACATCCCTTGAATGAGCAGAGAATGCATTCATGTGAAAATCTGTCTGTGTGTTTTCCCCTAGAGTTCCCTTTTGAACTGTTTTCCTCATTTTCCTTCTAATGTTCTGAAAAGACAGCTTTGACTTAGCCATGACCAATTTTCCCATGTAAACCATGCCCCTGTCTTTGCTTTGTTCCTGACTTACTATTTCACTTTTAAATGCTGAAGTCTGGAGACTAACACAGCTCCCTTATCTGCTGCCCAAGCCCCATCTGTGCAGCTGATGTGTAAATAAGAAAATCAGAGGCTATGCTTTAAACTCCAGAATAGTTCAAGGGTTTTTTTTTTTTTAGTCAGCAGCTCAGGCTGCAGGAGCTGGAGGTGCTGAGTCAGCTGCCTGTGAATCAGGTTTGCTGGGGCCAGAGGAGGGACTGGTCATCTGTGCCTGCACTGGTATGTGTTGTGCAGAGAAGGGCGTGTTTGGGGTGGTTGCTGCAGGCCTCCCCTCCACTAACACTCAGATGTGAGCACCCTGGGAGTGAGGAACCCCCACCCTGCCCTGCTGCCCTGCTGGCACCCCAGTTCTGCAGGTACACAGCTCAGGCTGGTTTAGGGGCTTTGGTCTCCTCACCCCTTGTATGGGAGGGGGGCAGAGGGTGAGGAGTGAACAGGGAGTAGTCAGCACTGTCAGAGAACCCCCAATACACTGTACCTGTCCTCTGCCCACTGGGTGTTCATGGCCATGTGCACATTTCTGCAAAACGCAGCACCTCTGTTCATGGGACACTGGGGAGACCAGCCCCTGGTTAGGATGTGCACACGTGACAGCGCCTTGTTCTCAGGCAGTCCTTACCCACCTGGAAGCTCCAGGCAGATTCTTGGATGGTTTCCCTTCCCTGGGCAGCTTGGGCCTGGGGTGTGCAGTGATTCAGGGGAGGGCAATGTTCACCTTGTGGTGCATGGTGGGCAGCTCCTTGGACCTGGGATTTGGCACTCAAGGAAAAGGGTCTCCTCTGGGTCCTGTCCTGTCTGAGGGGCCTGGGTCCTGGATGGGATGCAGGAGCAGCATGTAACTTTGGGGTGTTATAGGCCTTGTGGCTGGGCAGGTGCCTTGTCAGGAGGTCCTGGGTTGTGCGGAGGCTCCCTCTTCCCCCTTCTTCACTGCACCCCCAGCTTCTAGCACAGCCTGACACTCACTGAAAGGACAAGCTCCCTACTTAGCCCAGGAGAACCTGGATGGGGTTAGAGCCTGGAATCAGGCCCCTGTAGGATCCAGATCCAGATGTTCAGACAGCAGCCCTGGATGCCCATGATCCAGCCCTCACACTCTGGGAGCATCTTGGACTGCACAAGTCTGCATGGTCCATTGTGGATTTGACTAAAGAGCCTGTTGCCAGGTTAATGCAAAGCCGAGGTCTGACAGTGACCCCCACCTGTCCTGAGGCTGGTGGCTTCCCCCGAGACTTGGACCACTCTGGTGCCCCAGACCACATCACAGTCTACACCCTGTTCTGCTGGTCCCAAGCACCCAACCTCCCCATGTGATCCCATCTTTCCTGCACACTTGCCCCTCTGAGATGAGAGTTCCATCCTGTCTTTTAGGCAGTTTTCTTCATGAAGCTTTGCCCAATCCCCAGCTGAGGTGGTTTTCCTTCTTTGGAATTATAGATGTCTGGAGGGCACTGGAATTTCCAACTGGGTGTGTATGTCTTCCAAGTTCCATGATCCATCTCTAGGATACTTCAACATATCATGAATTAGGAAATATTCACAATTAAAGTGAATTTAAATGAAAACAGGCTGCACTTTCTAACTAAATTACCTTGACTTGCTTCCCTAGCCACCAACAGGGAGGAGATGTCATGGGCTGGGAGGAGTTAGAGGGATTGGTCAGATCCAGAAGGGAGAGTTAGTCTTCTGATTGTTTCCCTTAGTGCAGGGACCTCAAGAACATCTTAGCCATGTGACTCCTAGGACAGAGGCACCACCACAGACATCCCTGTAGAATTTTAGCAGGATTGGTGTGTGGAAAGGACCCCTCACTCAATTGTGCCTTTTGCCTCCTCTGCCAGGTGCCAGCTGGTTCCCAGGAGACCTCTGAGAACTTCATCCACCTGATGGCAGCAAACAACCACACGATCATTGTGGATTTCATCCTGCAGGGATTCTCAGAGAATCCCCGGCTCCAAGGTTTCTTCACTGCTCTCTTCCTCTTCCTTTACCTGACTGCTCTTGCAGGGAACAGCCTCATCCTCATGACCATCTGCCTGAATCCCATCCTCCACACCCCGATGTACTTCTTTCTCACCAACCTGGCTATTTTGGACATTGTCTGCACATCCACTGTTCTTCCCAAGTTGCTGGAGAATCTGCTGGTCAAGGGCAGCACTATCTCATACAGAGGCTGCTTGACCCAGGTCTTCTTCATAACATGGGTTTTGGGGGCTGAGCTGCTGCTGCTCGCTGTCATGTCCTACGACTGCTACGTGGCCATCTGCCAGCCCCTGCACTATCACACACTGATGAGCAGGCCCCTCTGTGTCCTGCTGGCAGGCAGCGTGTGGGTGATCTGTGGGGTCAACTCCTCTGTCCACACTGGCCTGATGGCACAGCTCACATTCTGTGGCCCCAATCAGATCCATCACTTCCTGTGTGAAATCCCCACGCTCCTGCTACTTGCCTGTGGCCCAATGGACCTGAACAACATCATGATTGTCATTGCAGATGTTTACTTTGGGGTGATCAACTTCCTACTAAACATGTTGTCCTACGCCTTCATCATCACCAGCATCCTGTGCATCCGCTCGGCTGAGGGCAAACGCCAGGCCTTCTCTACCTGTTCCTCCCACCTCCTGGTGGTCTGCATGTTCTAGTCCACCATCATCTACACCTACATCCTCCCAGCGACTGGTTCCTCCATGGATAATGGCAAATTGGTTGCCGTCATGTACACAGCGGTCAGCCCCACCCTGAACCCGCTCATCTACACTCTGCGCAACAAGGATGTAAAAGTCGCCCTCAGGAGGGTGTTTCCCACATCCTGTAAATGAAAGGAAATGGCCAAAGGTAATTTTGAAATTAGCAGAATTTCAAAAATGAGTTTGAGTATCTAAGGAGAACATGGTTTATGTGATAGTTTATAAAAAAATGTGCTTCCACAGTGGGAACCTGACAGTTTTCTATGGGGAAATTTAAACCTTCCATTATTTAACTGTGGATGCTGTCAGGGCTTCAGGGGAGTGGGAAATGAGGGGGAACCACAGGGAGAACGAGTGGCTGGGAGGAACAGCAGGAGGCCCAGCCTGGCATTCCCTCTGCATCTTCCCTCCAGGGTCTGCTGCTGTTCTCATCCCCAAGTGAGTACCTGGGACCGAGCTGTAGCCTTCCTGTGTGGGATGAGCTGGTCACTTTCTCTTTCAGAGTGTGGCTCTGCTTCTGGACTGAGGCCCATTACACTCACGGCTTGGTGCATTTTGCCATAGGGTCTCTTGATACCCTCATCTGGTTCCTGATTCTCCTGCCCATGTCCTCTTGGCATAAATTTGGGGAAGAGGCAGATAAACTGCTCCTCACCATGTCCATGGCACCATAGCAAGGAAGACCAATGCATTAGGCAGCCTTCCATGTTAGTGACCTGCAGAAAGGAGGTTTATTTTTCTAATTTTACTCCCACAAATCGGCACCATCAGTCTTTAACCAAAAGGCTTTCTCATTGCAAGAAAGTGGGTTTTTGGACCTTTGTTTGAAGAAAAGATATTCAACATATACTTTTATGCAGTCAGTTCCTTCACAGTGTCATTTTATTTGCACTGTTATTAATTATTATTATTAGTCTCCTCTTCTTTTGCCTCTAAATGTTTGTATCCTCACTACTTCAGCTGAGAATCTCTTCTCCTGGCAATTGCATCCATGTCCACATCTGCATTTATCATTAATATTTGCTAGTAATACACAAATTTTTAACTGCAGTCCATTCCTCACCTGCAGACCTCTGTCCCATTGATATAACTGTATAGCTAGCATAGTCCTGGGAATTTTTCCAGGGATGTCTTTTAATAGTCTAAATGGATGATATTCACGTCCCTCATCTCTATATATTTTTAAAAGCAGTTTCATTGAGATATATTCATACAGCATACAATCTACGCAAAGTGGAAAATCAAAAGCTTTTAGTATAATCAGAGTGTTGTGCATTCATCACCACAAAAGATTTTAGAACTTCATTACTTCAAAAAAATTCTCCACATCCCTTAGCAGTCACCTCTGAATCTCTATCCTTACCCCACCCAAATAACCAATAATTTAATTCCATCTTTATAAATTGATTTATATTTACATTATGGAAAATACAGTATGTTGTACTTTGTGTTTAGTTTCTTTCACTTAGTGTAATGTGGGGGTTTTTTGCCTGCTATTAGCATCTTGTAACATTAACATACATAACATTTTTTCAATTTTAAAGAAAACAGTCTTATATTTGCAATATTACCCATATTCATATTTCACATAAGGTTTTGCTATTTATACAGTCCTATGTCACATTGTTTAGCTTTCCTTTTAGTAGTATATACATTAGACCTTGGACTTTCTCTTTCAACCACTTTCATACCCTTTTAATAGCACTGCTAGTAACAAAACATTACGTTGTGCTTTCACCTTTTCATTTCCAAAGATTAATACATAACCTTTTTTTAACCAATTCTATACAAGTTAGCTCTCAGCTTTCCATTCTCTAGCCTCATTCTAATTTTCTGGTTATTCACTCCTTGAGGTTGCACAATGTGTTTAGTTCTTTAGCACATTCATACAGTATTTGTGCTTTTGTGTCTGGCTTGCTTCACTCAACATGTCCTCTGCACGTTAACTCTAGCTTTCCATTCTCTAACGTCATTCTAATTTTCTGATGAGCCATATTCTAGTTATTAACTCCATGAGTTTACACAATATATTTAGTTTGTAATATTGCAATCATATAGTGTCATATGCTTCATGACTTCATTTCTTCTTACAGCTGCATAGTATTCCATTGTGTGTATACATCACAGTTTGTTTACCTATTCTTCAGTTGATGGACACCTGAGTTGTTTCCATCTTTTGGCAATTGTGAATAACACTGTTATGAACATCGGTGTGCAGATGTCTGTTCGTGTCACTGCTCTCAGTTCTTCTGGGTATATACCCAGTAGTGGTATTGCTGAGTCATGTGGGAAATCTATATTCAACTTCTTTAGGAACTGCCAAACAGTCCTCCACAGTGGCTGTACCATTCTACATTCCCACCAACAGTGATTAAGAGTTCCTATCTCTCCACATCCTCTCCAACACTTGTAGATTTCTGACTTATTTGTAGTGGCCATACTAATAGGTGTGAAATGATATCTCATTGTAGCTTTGATTTGTATTTCCCTAATCACTAGTGGTGTTGAACATTTTTCTCATGTGTTTTTTCACCATTTTTATTTCTTCTTTGGACAAATGTCTAGTTCAGCCTTTTGCCCATTTTTTAATCAGGTTGTTTGTGCTTTTATTGTTGAGCTGTAGCATCTATTTACCATGGATATTAAATGCTTATCAGATATGTGATTTTCCAATATTTTCTCCCATTGTGTCAGCTGCCTTTTCAACCATTTGACAATGTCCCTTGAGGTGCAAAAGGGTTGAATTTTGGGTAGGTCACATTTATCTATTTTTTCTTTTGTTGCTAGTGCTTTGGATGTGAGAACCAATATTCTACCATCTACCACAAGATCTTTAAAATGTTTCCCTATATTTTCTTCTAGGAGTTTCATGCTCCTGGCTTTTATATTTAGATCTTTGATCGATTTTGAGTTAATTCTTTTATAGGGAGTGAGATAGGGGTCCTCTTTCATTCTTTTGCTGATGGATATCCAGTTCTCCCAACACCATTTGTTGAAGAAACTGTTTTGTCCTGTTAATGTGTACTTGGTAGGTTTGTCAAAAATCAATTGGCAGAAAAAGTTGGAAGCAACCCAAATTTCCATCAACAGATGAATGGATAAGCAAAATGTGGCATATACATGCAATGGAATATTACTCAGGTGTAAAAAGGAAAGAAGTATTGACACATGTGACAACATGGATGAATCTTGAAAACCTTATGTTGAGAGAAGTAAGCCAGTCACCAATTGACAATTATTACATGACCTCACTAATATGACCTAATCCTACTGAGCAAACACAAAGAGCTAGAGTCTGGATGATAGGTTTTAAGGAGACAGAAAAAGAGTAGATGTGGTGTACTAATGATCAATATGGACAAAACCCATGATATGGTGGAAGGTGGTACTTTGCAGTGGAGGGGGATGATGTTAGTGCAGGGATGTGAGTGGGGTCAACGGTGTTGGAATGTGAGGGTGATCAAGGAGGTGGGCTGGAATGGACTATCCAAGGAACTGAAGGATGATTCTGGAAGGAATAGTTAAACTCTGGGGATTTGTAGGTCTCTGGTTGAAACTACAATGGTGGGAATGATTTTTGACAAATATGGCAAGGGAGGGCATTGGTGGTGGGGGAATATGTGGGAAAGGGTGCATCTATGGCATACTTCCATGGAATTTGAATGTGTTCATCTTATAATGGGGTGTGATCTCAGTGGTGGAGACTCACACAATAAATAAGAAAATATTATACTCCCATCCTGGGGAGTCCTGCTACCTTCTCAAATAACGAGGTAAGGACCTCTCCACTATATATGCAGTGTCTAATAAAAGAAAACAGATCAGTATGTCAAGCCCTCAATATTAATGCATGTAGCTATGAACCTTATTCTTCAAAAACGGAAACTTAGTGGTTGCCATAAGTTACAAGGGGGAGTAGGAAGGAAGAATCAGTGTAATATATGGGCATTTCTGGGGCATTGGAATTATTCTGCATGATCTTGCATTAACAGATATACTCAATTATATATTTTGTCAGAACCTATAAAAGTATATGGTACAAAATGTAATCCATAATGTCAAGCATTGACCATGGTTAGTAGCATTGCTTCGATATTTGTCCATCACTTATAACAAATGTACTATATTCACGTAAGATGTTACAGGTAGGGGAAGATGGGGGTGGTATATGGGAAGCCACTATATTTTCTATGTGACTTTTTTGTACCTAACACTTCTTGGAAAATAAAGTGAAAAAAATAAAAAAGACACTGGGGGAAATTACAGAAGAAATGTTTAATATACATACAAGATAACAGATCTTATGGTAATGAAAGGAACAAAGCAAAAAAATTAATCAATTTATTTATTTTATTATATTATTAATTTTTGTCTTTGTTTTGAAAGAAGTTCTGGATTGCAGAAGGGTTACAGCTGTGGCAGGGGAAGATCACTGGTGTGGTATATGGGTGGTAGGTGTATATGTGGGGGGGTGTACCTGAGGCATGCCTCTGTGCAATATGAATGTGTTCATATGATCATGAGGTGGAGTCTCACAGAATAACCAAAGAATATTGAATTTCCATCCTTAGAAGTCCTGCTACATTCTCTCATAAAGTGGCAAGAATCTTTAGACTACTTTGGCAGTGCCTAATGAAGGAGGACAGACCAATACACTAGGCTCTTGATATGGATGCTCATACTTATGAAACTTGTTCTTGTGAAATTGAAACTTAGCCTATTATATACTGCCTAAGAGTAACCTCTTGAAAGCCTCTTTGTTGCTGAAATGTGGCCTCTCTGTAAGCCAAACTTAGCATATAAAATCACTACTTCCCTCACCTGGCATTGGGCATGACTCTTGGGAATGAGTCTCCCTGGTATTGAGGGATTATTACCAAGTTCCAACTAGTGATGCATTTGGAAGAAGACCTTGACCAAAAGGCAGACATATTAAATACAAATGAGTTTTTATGGCTTAGAAATTTCAAAGTGAATTGGGAGGTCATTCCATAGCTTATGCTTATGGACATCTCTGAAAGATCTCACTGACTGCCACAGTAAAGAGTGCCTCAAGCAGGGCTGCTCCTGAGAGATCTAGAGACATCTAGACACTATAGGCAGATGGATAACTCCAGGGAATCAGCACCCCATTGGTGGGCCTTACCTTGGAATATATGATAATGTATCTCCCCAATGTATCAGTTAGACACATTTCTAACTTTCCTACATATGGCTCTTCTGCCCTTTTATTTGAACTTATATTTATCATTCTAGCCATTAAATATATGTCCCAGAGACTTAAATCTTCCAGCCATTTGTATACTGTTTGATCCCTGAGTCTCAACAGAGTTGCAGCCAAAACATACTCTCCAGTTCATCAGACTCACGCAGGACAACTAACAAAAGGATGATGATGGACAATGCCCATCCCACAAAATAGAGAGTATCTACAATTGCAAGCAAGGCAGTTCCACCCATCTGCCCCATAGGATCTAAGCCCTCTCTCAATCAGAAGAAGAATCTGAGGGAAGGGAGAGTGAAGAATAGGTGTAACATCTTTCAGACATTGGAATTGTATTGCATGATAATGCAATGATGGATACAAGTCATTATACATTTTGTCAAAACCTATAAAATTGTGCGGTGCAAAGTGTAAACAATAATTTAAACTATAGACCATTCTTAGTAGCAATGCTTCAATATGTGTTCATCAATTGTAACAAATGTATCACACTAATGAAAGATGTTGTTAATGGGGGAAAGTGTGGAAAGGGAAGAGAGTGAAGTATATAGGAATCTCCTATGTTTTTTATGTTACATTTATGTAATCTAAAACTCCTTTAAAAATAAAGAAAAAATTAAAATTAAAATTAATAAATTAGTAGAAAAACAAGTTGGTGAGGAGGGTGTGTAGCTCAGTTATTCAGTGCCTGCTTTCCATGTACAAGATCCCAGGTTCAATCCCCAGTGACTTCTAAAAAAAAAAAAAAAAAAAAAAAATTGGCTATAGAGGTGAGGGTTTATTTCTGGACTCTCAATTCTATTCTCTGATCAATTTGTCTATCTTTATGCCAATACCATGCTATTTTGACCACTGTAGCTTTGTAGCATGTCTCAAGGTCAGGCAGTGAATGCTTCCCACATCACTCTTCTTCTTTAAAATGCCTTTGGCTATTCGGGAACCCTTTCCCTTCCAAATAAATTTGGTAACTACCTATTCTATTTCTGTTAAGTAGGTTGTTGGTATTTTGATTGGTTTTGCACTGAATCTATAAATCAGTTTGGATAAGATTGAAATCTCCATGATATTTAGCTTACCAATCCATGAACACAGAATGTCTTTCCATTTTTAATGTCATCTTTGATCATTGCTTTGTAGTTTTCTGAATATAGGTCCTGAGTTTCTTTGGATAAATTAATTCCTAGGTATTTGAGTCTTTTTGTTGCAACTATAAATGGAATTATTTTTTGTCAAAAGCTGAGTCAGCCTTAGGCTGTGTCTCTCTCTCTCCCCTTTCTTGAGGCATCCTCAACAATTAGTCCTAGCTAGAAGAGAGGGAGATTGCGAGGGTTGGATTTCTCCAGTCTTTCACTGCCTGCCTGGGCAAACCACTATATGGTCTCACCTGCCCTGGAAGGGCTCGTGGGACACAGCAAACTAAATTTGTGGGTCAGAAGCTGAGTCTGCCTTAGGCTGTGTCCCTTTCTCTCCCCTTTCCTGGGGTGATAGATCCCTGGAGCCCCCTTTGTCTGTAGTCACAGGTCCAGAGGCCCAAGTATTCTAAAGTGTCTTTAGTGTGGGGGAAGGTGCTGGCAGCAGTAGCCACTTGTCTAAACTCACGGTTCTGGTTCTGTTGTCGTGATTTCCCTCCTTTGTCCCTCTCTCCTCTGGATGGTGTCCAGCCTTCGCCTGTTGTCCTAAATCCTAGAAGATCTTTTTCAGGGCTGTTTCAGCCTGTCTTCTAGCTATTTTTCTGGAGGAGGAGAGATTCACATATCTTATTAGTCTGCCATCTTCCTGGAAGTGCCTAGTGACTTCAGTAAAGTGGAAGGATATCAGATTAACATGGAAAAATCAGTATTGTTTCTTTTTTTCCTGAGCTTTCTGATTCCAATTATTATTTATTTGTTTGTTTATTTTAAAGAAACTTTAGAATACATTAATGTTATATAAAAAATATAGGGATTACCATATGCCCCAATCCTTCCCCCTCCCACATGTCCCCACATTAACAACATCCTTCATTAGTGTGGTACATTTGTTACAATTGATGAACACATATTGAAGCATTGCCACTAACCATGGATTATAGTTTACATTATAGTTTACACCCTTCCTTGCCTAATTTTGTAAGTTAATGCAAAATATATAATGGCTAGTATCCATCATTGTAACATCATGTAGGACAATTCCAAAGTCCCCCAAATGCCTCTATATTACACCTATTTTTCCCACTCTCTCCCCTCAGAACCTCTAGTAGCCACAGCTTCCACATCAGTGATAAAATAACAATAAGTCTATAGAAGAATGATAGTAAATATATTTTAGTCCATTGTGCATTCCCCAGTCTTGATGATTTCGGGATGGTGATGCCAAATCTGCTGCTAATTGAGATGGAGCTAAATCCCATGGGACAGATAGATGGGACTATCTTGCTTGCAATTGCAGACACTCTTTGTTCCTTGGGATGGGTGTTGTCTATCATCATCACCTTGTTAGTTGTCCTAAGTGAGTCCAATG
>JAQZBX010085155.1:0-13164 GCA_029593785.1 Cabassous unicinctus | reverse complement strand
GCAGTCATTGAATGAACTAAAGTGAAACATAGTTCTACCATACTAGTTGGAGATTTCAATTCAAACATTTTCAGTAATGGATAAAACATCTAGTAACAAGATCAGTATGGAAACAGAGGACTTAAATGAACTAGACCTCAGAGACATTAATTCAGAACATTACAATGGCAAAATAAATATTCTTCTGAAATGAAAACAAACACACAAAATATTTCATTCCCAATTACTCCTAAAAAGAATAAATCTAAACAGAAATTGTAGCAGTTTGATATTATTGATGAATTCCAAAAAGAAATATTGGATTATGTTTGTAAACTGGTATTTTCCTCTGAGCATATTGGATTCAGAAGTTTTACCTTTATTTGATTAAATAATGATTAAGGCTTTGATTGGGCCACACCAGTAGGACATTGCATACCTACCCCATTGGTGGGTGAGGACTCACAGAGAAACTGCACCGCAGAGAATGAAGGTTGAAGTTTTAATGCTGGAGCCCAGGGAAATAAGCACACAGAGGAGCGTGGTCATGAGGAAGGAGAGAAGGCCCCAGAAAAAGAGATGAACCATTTACCTGATAGTCTACAGCTGGTCTTGTGGAGAGAAGCAAGCCTGAGCCCGGCCAGAGGCAAATCCCTGGGAGAGAGGAATCCAGGAAGCCTGAACTCTCACAGACATCAGCAGCCTTCTTGCTCCAACATGTGGACATAGACTTTGGTGAGGGAAGTAACTTACGCTTTATGGCATGAAAACTGTAAGCTTCTACCACAAGTAATTGCCCTTTATAAAATCCAACAGATTTCTGGTATTTTGCATCAACACCCCTTTGGCTGATAAATACAGAAATGAAGATTTTTTAATTCTGAAAAGTATAAAATACTGCTGAAAGAAATTAAAGATGACCCATATAAATGGCAACACATCCTGTGTTCATAGATATGAAGACTAAAAATAAGTTGCAAAAGCAATCTACAGATTGAATGTAATACCTATCAAAATCCTAGCATCTGTTTTTGCAGAATTGGAAAAGCTGATTCTCAACTTCATGTTAATTGCAAAGTGCCCTAAATAACCAAGTCAATTTTGCAAAGAAAGTGCAAAGGTACAGGTCCCACAATTAGTAATTTTAAAACTTACTGCACAGACACAGTTATCAAAATAAAGTGTATTGTTGGCATAAAGATAAACATTTTAAAAAAATGATTGAACTGAGAGTTCAGAAATAAACCCATACATCTATGGTCAAATAATTTTTTACAAGGGTACCAAGTACATTAATTGGGGAAGAAGCAGGCTCTTCACCAAATAGTGTTGGGAAAATTGGATATCCACTTGTAAAAAGAATGATTTTGAACAACTACTTCAAAACATATTCAGAAAGTATCTCCACATGGATCAAGAACCTAGACATAAGAGCTAAATCCATAAAACTCTTAGATGAAAACATAGGGGTATCCTTTATAGCCTGGGATATGTTATTGATTTCTTAGATATGAAAATAAAAGCACAAGCAACTAAAGAAAATATAAATAAAATGGACTTCAGTAGAATTATAAACCTTTATACATAAAAGAACACAATCAGTAGGTGAAAATGTAAATAATGGGTTTCCATGAAAAGAACTTTTCTGAGTATTGATTAAATGATATAATGAATCAAAATTCTTGGATAACTCCATCTACTCTAGAAGTCTGGTTTGTTGTATATGATATCAAAATAAATGGACAGGAAAAATGATTCACAGAATTTATTTATATTTTTGCTTACATTACATCATTAACAGTCAATATAATTTTAAATATATTAATTTTCAATTATGTTAGAGTAGGTAGTCAGTAATTATGATTACAAATTTATAAGATATCAACATGAAATAGAAAGTGTTTTATTGAATAGGGATTATACCTGGAAAACATTTTTTGTTTCCAAGAATTAAAAGTTATTTTCTCAGATATAGGAACTGAAAAGACTGCATGTAGAGGCATAACTAAATTTGGAAATGATTATGTAGTTTGAACTTACAGAGTTTTACACAGAAAGCAAAAATTACTTGCTCCAGTATTTCTCCAGTGTGAGAATATTAACACATACTTAAATTAACTTTACAAAAACATTTTTGGGGGCGATATAATGATTAACCTCACAATTACACAAGCAAATAATTTACAGCATAAAGGAAAGTAAAAATTGCTTATTTATTTAACTGACCATAGAGTTAAATTTATTATTTCTTCAGTTCCAAGACAGTGTAAATCCTTAAAAGCATTTTCATCTCTGATATTCTGGGACTGCAAGTGTGATGAATAAATATGGTAATATCTTTAAAGATGGGGATACTAATTTGATCTTAAGAGTATGATATTGTACTATATGAAGATATATGGGAGAATGAATCCACCTCTTTCACGGGTATGCCCTTTGAACCCACACTAAACAGTTATCTTAATCTTAAACTGGGAATTAATTTTTGTTAATTAAGTGAAATTACAATGAAAACTTTATAATTGTTAGAAAAAATAGAAAATACTATGAGTAAGAATGTGCTTTGTAATAGGTTTCAAGTTCAACTCTTTTATTCATTTATTACTTCCCATAGGTGTATACTTATGTATCAGTGCAATGGGATGTTTGATATTAAAGAGATTTCAAAAATATATATTATTTTATAGTCCTTTTCTTAGAATTGTACATCTTTATTTCAAATCACAAACATATCTTTCAGGATGCTAACAGAAGGCACAATTTTAGACCCTCCCTTTTCTCATTATTGCTTTGTGAACTTTCACAGAAATTCAGAACAGTAACAAACACCTTCATTTCAGTATTTCCCAAATCTGCTACTGAAATCTCAGATTAAAACTGTAAATCCTTGTCCCTGTATTATTTATATGTTTAATCATTATTTTCCCATTAAAATAAAGTAATAACAGTCTAATCATTTATTTGACTGAAATGACAAGGGTTTTGACCTGATAACTTTATCAACTAGCATATGTTTTAGTTCCACAGATTTATAAATATGCAATAGAGGAGATTTCATTTGTAATTGTAACATAAAAATAAAGAATTTTCTAGATTCAAAAACTCACAAGTAAAAGACTAAATAGTAAGGGATTAGTGTTACCTAACACATAAGGTAAAGATGGTGACCCCAAAAAGACTGGATCTCTGTCCTTCCTTAGTAGCCTCACCTTAATACGTTAATTCCAGTGAAAGAAGGGTCTTCTTGTCTGGCAGCATCTGATTCACATATATTATTTTCTTGGTGTTCTCCTGTGTTTGGGGAGGAGTGTGGCCTCATATCATTTTTCTTTAAAATACGATCTTACTAATTTATATGCCAGGGCTGCATAAGGCTGACACTGGGGATACAAAAGAAGTTTAATTTTCAGGAACATTTTATTTATTCCCAGGACTTCAAAATACTTGTTTACATGCTTTTAGAAATGTGTGGTTCATTAAAATAAAATAAAAAAATAAAAATCAATTTTTAAGACCAAATGTAAATATTATGTAAATAGATTTGGAAATTTAAGATGATTTAAAATTACATTTTAAATGTGCTTTAACTTTTCTGAATCTTCACAAAGGGGGACTTTAAATAGTATGGAATTGAGAGATCAAATACTGACAATGAGAGTAATTAAAATTCAATGTAGCTCATGATAGAATTTAGCTGTTTTCTCACTCTAAATTTGACAGAATCACAGCAACATTATAAGTATCAATTTGTTTATATCTGTGTAATAGACATATATCTTAGAAGTTTATTTGCACTGAAACAATAATAATGATAATCATAATAGCAGCAACCATAACAGCACATTGTTTTCATTTTGCAAAAACACTTTGCTGTTTGACTCTATCTGGGGTTGTATTTAATTATTTCTTTATTGTTAATTTTTATTATTTTTGTTTTGCAGGCACCCTTGGATCTTTGTTCCATCACTGGCCACTTCTCTAACCTAGTACTTGTCCTTTAGTATAAATAAATCTGTTTCTTCAATTGTAAAAGGGAAATTTAAAAAAACACCAAAAACTTTCTCCTATAATAATTGAAGTTCACAACTGCCAGAGTTAACAAAAAAGTTAATGCAATTAATGCAATTGTATAACCCAGGTGGGGTGTAATTTTTGCCACTTAGTATGTTTAGGAGAGAGTACATTATCTAGATGGTAGTTATGCTTCTGACTTTGGATGTTAAATCTTACCCAAGTGGACATTCCTACTCTGATATAGGACATGCTTGCTAAAATATGTGCAGTCCATATTTAAAACCAATGTATCATATTACCTACACCTAAAGCAAGGCTCCTAGGTAAGAGCAAGTAGGACATAAGGTATAAGACATCATCCAAAGTGGCTCTATAAAGAAGGCCTTCTAACAGATGCTGTGATCCTGGCTACAGTACAGGCCTAGTTAACAAGCCAGCTGGTAGAAAGCAAGGAGAATAACTATCACTCTACTTTTACCCTTCCCATGCTCAGGGACACACTAGGACATTCTTTGGAAATAAGCTTTGAGGTAGAGATTGTCATACAGTAAATTTTGTGAGAGTGCTCTTGGGTTCAATACAATAAGGAGCAAAAATATCAGAATTGGGTGCAGGGAGTTCATCTGCAGTGCAGTCACAATTGAGATCTCAGCTGTCCCCTTGAGGAAATCTGGAGCCAGGGTGGACCTTCAGAGTTGTCCAAAATGTGCCAAATGGTCCCTCCTTTGTAGACCTACATGAAGCCATCACTGCATATGGGCTGCCCCCAGGAATGGAGTATGGGCTTTGGCTAGGCATTTATCTTCAATCCAGGACAATTTTTTTAGATAGACTGACATTAGAGCTGTCATTTATTAGTATTCCTAGCAGCTGTATTAGTAAGTTCTTCAATTCTGGAGGCTTCTGGAGACCCAGGGCCCAGGCTTCCCTGAAGTCTTCAGCATGTAGCTCCCTGAATGTCCTAGACATAAATTAAATGTTGACAACCCTCCCCAGAGAGGAATGGATATGTAAATAGTATTGTAAACCATAATATCCTCAGAATAGTAAAACTTCATTCCTGTGATAACATCACCAGACCCCATAACTGTCATCATGGGACCCTAGCAGGAACTCTGTATTCATACCCTATGGAATGGCTTTGTTCTGAAACCACTTATATCACCCCTCAATTTCCTGTCTCTTTGCAGAGTGCTACCTTCATTCTCTGGACTGGAGACTCTCTCCTAAACGTAAGTCCAAATAAAGCTTATGTCTGACTCAATGCCAGATGCATTCTTTGGTCTCACAGAGGACTCAACCCATATCATTCGGTTGGATTGGAAGAAGGGTCAAAGGGAATCAGCAGAGCACAGAATAAAATATACTACAGTCTATAAGCTAAAGTCAATCAGAAGTCAGAACTTATTCAAACACAGATGGTCTCCTATAGTAGAAAGCATGTGTATCATCTGTTGTGGACAAAGAGATGATCTCTAGCAACAATGACCAACCCCACAAAAATATGGTTTCTTAGAAATTCTATTTCAGACAGAAGAGTACAAGTTTCTTCAGAAGATGTCCACAAAGAACATGTTGTCATGAAGAGCTTAACATGATTGGTAGCAGCACTAACTTTTGTCCTCAGGTGTGCATTCTAAATACTCCTGGGGATTCTGATTACCTCAGCTTGCATGATAAATCAGCTCAAATATACCCTTTGTTCTTATCTTTTTATCCTCTTAATTAACAGCCTACCATGGCTCAACGGACATTGCTATCTCATGTATTGAAAGTTGTCTTTTTTCCAAGACTGCAAAGAGCCACCTCAGAGTCATATTAAGACCAACTCCAGAAGTTTTTGCCTGGCACCTAAATGCATATTTATTAAGGATTTTTTCAGTGAAGGTGTCAGGACCTTCTACTAGCCAAAAGATTCCAATCAGGGGCACACTGGATCACAGCCCTAATTTAGGTGTAGCATACTTGCTGGGGCTGTGAATCCAGATGCCTTTGCAATTACAACTATCTTATAAATACTGTGTGGGCCTGAATTTAATAGCATTTTTTTTTAGCTGCAGGAGATAAAGGTCTCTTCCATTAGGCTGTCAACTTATTGGTGGTAACTAACCTTTCATTATTCAAAATTACTAATGTCAGTTATGGCTCAAATATTCTACAATCCATAAAATTTGTTATATTTCACTTCATCTGTTCCTATTACATGAGTCTCAGTCATTGTGATGCTGGGGGACAACTGGAGTTTTCAACCTCCCCAATTTTCCTGAACAGCGCAAGATCCAATTACAAATTCTTATCTGGAGGATCAGCTTCCTAGGACTACTTCTCTACAAATTATCTTAGGCTGACTTCCTTCAGAAGCAGACCTTGAGTGCAAGGAATTTAGGTGATCATCACAAGCCCTGCCAGGAAGGAGTGAGATAGGATAGTGACACAGGGAAAGAAAGGATGCTAGTGAATCCACATATTGCACTTATAGCTGTAACAATAAACTGAGGATATGAGGATATGTAAAAAGGAAAATATATACCTCATTGCACTTCTAAATGAAAACTAATAAGAGATGATAGGGATTATTTATTTTGGACTGATGTGTCAATCCATGTGCACTATCCCTCCCATATTAACTTTTGGCTATGTATATGTATATGTAGAATATACATTTATGTGTACATTTTCTATCTCCATTTTATCTTACATATAGAAAACAGAATCATGTTTTTCAACTATGATATCCATATTTTCAGCACATAATACAAAGGATATTCAGTGTAAAATTTTCATGGATTTGGGGGCTGAGCAAAATAATATGTTAATATATAATTAGAATAAATAATTAGGACAACTATTTGACCCATGTGAAAATGCAATATTTCCCTCTAATTCTTGTTCTTTTTTTTACCCTCAATCCATTCACTTTGGTAACAGCACCCAAATCTGTAGCTGCAAATTTTTCACTGTAAGCATTTTATAGTATAGTACCAACTACTAACAAAATGTAGTATAGTACCAAACATTCCACAGAGAACCACTAGGAAATTTAAAAGCAAAGAATTTTAATGCAAAAGATTCACTACACATTGGTGACATCATCAACATGGCAATGTAAACATCCCCTTGAAAACTTGCCCTATGTATTCACTGAATATAAGGATAAATTCAACATTATTAGAACTCTAAAATATTTTAGGCTCTTGTGAAGGACTCCAGAAATGCTGAATTAAAGAAAGAGGAAAATAACATATAAGAACCTTCTATCCCAGACTGGCCAGACCTCTTCCACCCCTCCACTGGGTACTGTACAATGCTTGAGAGCTCTCCAGATTCAGTGGCCTAGAAAACTTCCACCAAGACACAAACTATATGGAAACTTACAATAGTAGTTATCCATGTTATATCATGTGTTAATACTGCATTCCTTCTTACAGCTGAGTAATATTCCATTGTATGTATATACCAGAGTTTGCTTATCCATTTATCTGTTGGTGGACATTTGGGTTGTTTCCAACATTTGACAATAGTGAATAATGTTGCTATGAACATTGGTGTGCATATATCTGTTCATGTCCATGATTTCAATTCTAGCTATATAACCAGTAGTGGGATTGCTGGGTCATACGGCAGTTCTATAGTTAGCTTCCTGAGGACCTACCAGACTGTCCTCCATAATGGTTGCACCATTCTGCATTCCCACCATCAGTGGATAAGTGTTCCCATTACTTCACATCTTCTCCAACACTTGATGTCTTCTGTTTTTTTTAATAGCCACTAGTCTAATGGGTGTTAGATGATATCTCTTTGTAGTTTTGATTTACATTTCCCTAATAGCTAGTGATGTTGAGGATCTTTTCATGTGATTTTTAGCCATTTGCATTTCTTCTTTGGAGAAGGGTCTATTCAAATCACTTGCTCATTTATTTTAAAATGGGTTGTTTGTCTTTTTATTTTCAAGGTGCAGGATTTCTTTATATATGTTGGATATTAGGCCCCTATCAGCTATACAGTTGGCAAATATTTTCTCCCATTGAATAGGCTGCCTTTTCTCTTTCTTGACAAATTCTTTTGAGGTGCCAAACTTTTAATTTTGAGGATGTCACATTTAACTATTTTTTCTTTTGTTGCTCATGATTTGGGTCTGAAGTTCATGAAAACATTCCTTAATACAAAATCTTGTAGAGGCTTCCTTACATTATCTTCCTAGATCTTTATGATCTTGGTTCCAATATTTAGATCTTTGATCTATCGAGTTATTTTTTGTGTAAGGTGTGAGTCAGTATACATCTTTCATTCTTTTGATATGAGTATCCAGTTCTCCAAGCACCTTTTGTTGAAGAGGCCATTATCTCCCAGTTGAGTGGGCTTGATGGCCTGTTGAATATCAGTTGACTGTATATGTGAGGATCTCTATTAGAATTCTAAATTTAGTTCCATTGGTCAATATGTTTATCCTTGTAGCTTTGTAGTATATTTTAAAGTCAGGTAGTGTCCTTCCTTGAATTTTAATTTTCTTTTTCAATATGTCTTTGTCTACTCAGGGTCCCTTGGCCTTCCAAATAATTTTCATAGTTAGCTTTTCCAATTCAGTAAAAATGCTGTGGTGATTTTTATTGGGATTTTGTTAACTCTGTAAATCAGTTCAGGTAGGATTGACATCTTAATGATGTTTAGTCTTCCTATCCATGTAAAAGGAATATTCTTCAATTAATTTAGGTCTTCTTTGATTTCCTTTAACAATGTTGTTTAGTTTTCTGCATACAAGTTGTTTACATCTTTAAATTTATTCCTAGGTATTTGATTCTTTTTTTTTTAAATTTTTATAAAGAACTATTATTTGGTCAGCTATCTTATAGAAAGACTCTAAAATCACACAATTTCTTACTTAAAAAACCTAAAGCATAATCCCAATCTCCCCCATCAAAATCCTACTCCATAATTGAAGTACCAAAAACCCATGAATTGTATTGCTAAAATAAAGGGGGGAAAACAGTTACTAAACTTCCACATGAAGACTGTATAAACAGTCTTATATGTACCCAAGCAGTACTACCAAGTCTCAGAAATTAACTGGAAACCTAAACTTTATATGAATACTTATTTTTTCTTAGTAAGGCTCAGAAAACTACCATCTATTAAGTATACAATGGTGCTAGTTACATTACATAAACTGATAAAAATAATAAAAAAAAGTAAAGTGGTCAATCTGGATTTCAAAACCAATATAGATAAATCACTAGATGTAAACAAGAATTTAGCTCCTATTTAAAACAAGCAAGCAGGACTGGAATCTTCAGAATTTTCTAATATATTGAAAAACCCCATCTTCTCTTTAATTGGTCTTGAAGCATTCATTTGATCAATGAGATCACTTTGATCTAACAACAACTCTAAATCTTTATCACTAATGACCTTTTTTCTTGAGCTTTTATTTCCCTTTCATAATCTCTAGATTTTAATAATTCCATTAATTCCTTAGGATCTAAGAAAGTATTAGATTGATTTAATCCAGATTTACCACCTTTGAAATGATTTTTGTGGATGATCGACTTTTCCAATTTTCTTTTAGCAGCTGCTCTTTCCACAATTTTCTGATCGATAGTATTTGCTGTAACAAGATGATATGCAACAACTGGCTTTGTTTGACCAATTCTATGACATTTATCCTGGGCCTGAAGATCAGACTGGGGATTCCAATCACTATCATCAATGATAACTCTGTCTGCTGCAGTCAAGTTAATGCCCAGAACACCAGCTCGGGTACTCACTAAGAAGATAAATACTTCTGGATCTGTGTTGAAGTTGTGCATGTTTTGTTCTCTCTCTGAATAAGACATGGAACCGTCAAGCCTGCTAAAGTTGAAATTTCTAAGATGGCAATAATCCATCAAAATGTCCAACATCCTCATCATTTGTGCAAAAAGCAGTACCTTGTGGCCCCTGTTTTTTAGTTCTGGCAGCATCCAATCCAAAATTAAGAACTTCCCAGAATTTGTTACCAATTCTTCATCAACTTTAAACTCTTATGTGACAGGATCTATAGGGTACTCAATCAAATATGGATGGTTATAGCATTTACGAAGTAGCATCATTATATTCTGCAGCTTCAGGTTAACTTCAGATTCTACAGGGATATTCATTTCCACAATAGCTCTTTCTCGGTCCACCTCTGGCTGGATTTGACAGATCAATTTTTCCAGCTCATTAGGGAAATCATCTATTTGACTATAATTTATTAATTTTCTAGATCTCCATTTTGGTCAGTCAGTAGGACTTAGTTCAACTGTTTCTTTCTCATTGAATCCAAACATGTTTGCAATTGTACGGTTCATAATGGCTGTGCAAAAGATTTCTTGTTTCTTTGAAAGTGGTGCATAAACCACTACTTCTCATTTAGGAGGAACTTCAAGAGCAACATCAGACTTCAATCTTCTCAGTAAGAAAGGTGTGAGAATCTGGTGCACCATATGTAATATGTTCTGTTCTCTTTCTTTAGCAATAATATCCTCAGCACTTTCAGAAAGACTAGTGATGTCAAACCAAGATTCAAAGCTTTTCAAGTCATCAAATACATCTGGCAACAAAAAGTTTAGCAATGACCAAAGTTCTGATAAATTATTTTGCAAGGGAGTACCAGTCAATAGAAGTTTGTTATTGGCATTGAACCGTTTTAACTCCCTGATAAGACGGCATTTCATGTTCTTAATCCTGTGTCCTTCATCTACAATTAAGTATTTCCAAAAGCAATTCTGTAGCACATTTTGGTCTCTCATGGATATTTCAAATGATGTAACTACCACAGGATGAATCTGCAGTGTCTCTTTCCATTTGTGAATATTCTTTACAAGCTGTCAATGTTCCTGCTGGGTTCCATGATATAACATTGTAGGAATTTCTGGTGTAAATCTTTTGAATTCAGCCATCCAGTTAGGAAGCATAGACAGAGGACCACAGACAAGAAAAGGTCCAGGTACTCCTCTCTGAATCATCAATGCAATTGTAGCAATGCACTGAACTGTCTTTCCCAATCCCATTTGATCTGCTAAAATGCCATTAATATCATTTCCCAAAGCATCCTAAGCCATTCCATGCCTTCTACTTGGTACCATCGCATTACTCCTCCTGTGAAGTGCTTTGGTTGTTGAAAAGGTACTGGCTGTCTGTTACACTTTGATTCTTTTAGCTGTTATTGAAAATGGATTTTTTTTCTTGATTTTCTCCTCAGATTGCTCCTTATTTGTGTACAGAAATGCTACTGATTTTTGCACATTGATCTAATAATATTCCACTTTATTGAACTCATTTATAAGCTCTAGAAGCTTTTTTGTAGATTTCTAGGGCTTTTGAGGTATAGGATCATGTCATCTGCAAATAGTGAAATTTTCACTTCTTCCTTTCCTATTTGAATACCTTTTATATCTTTTTTTGCCTAAATGCTCAAGCAAGTATTTCTAACACAATACAGGCACAGAGACCTAAGTCTGCAGAGAACTTGGGTAAGACATAAGCTACTGAGGAATGCTGCATACAAAATGTCCCTAGAATGGAGAAAAATAGAGCAAGACCACAGCAGAATGGTGGCAGCCATATGATGTAGTCACTCAATCCAGTTACATCAGAGGGATTCCCTAAGCTAATTGACCTACTTTTCTGGATTATCCCTGTGAGCTTCCCCATGTCAGAATAACCTATGGAGAATAAATAAGAGGCAGAAATCCTCACAAAGATGGAAAAAACAAGGGGGCTTAAATGAACATTTGTATGACTGAAGTGTCCCAGAAATGTAAAGTGTAAGGAAAACAAGACACTGAGTGAGGGAGAGAATTTAAACTAATCATAGATCCTGGACTGAAAATTCTGCACAAAAGCAAACAGAACCAAACATGATTTTAGGAGAATGAAGAGAGAAAAAGAAGATTTCTCCTTGAGGTGAAATAATTACTAAATATGTAGAATCTTAAAAATAGCACTGGGGAAGCAAGATCGTGTCGGTTTAGGAGGGCACTCACTGACTCGCTCTCTGAGGACAGCTGATTTGGGACAGTGTCCTGCCCAGGGATTCTGTGCTGGGGGTGCATGGAGCAAGAACTTTGGGGACATCGATCTGGAGGGAGCTGGATGGCGAGGTGGATTGCTCGGGAAAGATACATGAGTTTTTCCCCTGCCTCTGGTTGTTGGCACAGATGGCTGAGCCCCACCCTCAGGGAAAAAGGCTGGTTTGAGCCACGACTCCCGCTGGCAACCAGGTGAGAGGGAGCGTTCTTTGAGAGTGGGAGGGTTCTTCTGGTGGAGGGCCTCGAGGGGTTTCCTTTCTGTGGATTTGACTGCCTGGAACACCTTCCAGGTTTGGGGAACAAAAGAGCTGGCTTGAAGTGGCACAAGGCTGAGGGGAGTGGCAAATCTGCTGAGGAAGGTTGATTTACCTAGCTGCCCAGGGATATGCCCCAACTCCCGTGAGCAATCCCATGAAAGGGAGCATTCTTTGAGAATGGGAGGGTTCTGAGAGAAGGTGGAGAGAGGTTTCCTTTCTTTCAATTTGGCTGCCTGGACCCCCTCATAGCTTTGGGGAGCAGATAAGTTGGCTTAAAGCATGCCAGGCTGAGAGCAGAGGTTAATCTGCTGAGGAAGCCTGATTTACCCAACAGCCAGCTGATACAGAGGCATGGCTGTAGAGGGGGCAGGGTCAGCCAATTTTATTGTTCTGCACTGACAAGCATCAGACCTTCAGCTCTCCTGGGGAAGCCAGGAAGTGGGAAGTACTTGATTAGTTTCCAGGAGCCTATTTAGGGTCCCTTTGGTGAAGGGGGTGGTCTAGGAGAGCACTTCTTTTGGGTCCCTTATTTCACCAAAAAAAGAAAAAAAGAAATAAAGAGAGAGATGACAGTCACTTTAAAAAATAAAAAAAGGAATATTTTTTAAAAACTTAGCTTAATCGCTAAAATCTGCCTCAAAACCTTCAGATAGAACCTTGCAGGGCAATTGATTGATGAACACAAGCAAGCTGAGAGGTTCCAGAAGGGCCCAAGAAAGAACACTGATCTTCCTTAGCTTTGTTTGACTGCTTCCTTGTGTGGTTAGTTGTTTTTTCTTTGTTATTTGTTGTCTGTTACTTTTCTTTCCTCTTTCCTCCCCCTCTTTTTTTCCTTTTCTTTGTTTTTTTTTGTTTTTTTTTTAAAT
>JAQZBX010085154.1:0-13161 GCA_029593785.1 Cabassous unicinctus | reverse complement strand
TGGTACTCACAGAGGTTCAAATTTTTGAGCTAATTGTGGGTAGAATTCACAACTAATTTTTTCATTAATATATGTTAATTGACTCCATTATTAAACCTCAAATCTCACCTCCTTACCATCCAGTTTGGATGTCATAAATACCAAATTTAACCAAATAATCCAGCCAAAATTTTGTAGCCACACAACTCATATGAACTTGGCCTTAAAGAAGTTAAATTTGATTGCTATAGAAACTCAATAGAGAGCTAATTTAAACTCACTGCTTCTTTATGTAGTACTGAAATGATACAATGCTTTTCTTTCATTCAGGACCTCGAGTACTTTAGCAATTTTGTAATAACAACGAGTGGGAGTCAATTCACATCATCCTGGAGGCCAAAGGGATTGAGTAATTTGCTGGAAGGAAATCAAAATGGTACCTGCCGGACGAATTCCCAAGGAGTCGAATCTAGAGTTTCAGACCTGGAAGGTCTATATCGTGTCATTAAATTGAAGCCGGCTCCCCAAAGCCCATCCAGGGTCGGGGGAAGGGTCCCATAATCTGCTTTGTTAACAAGCTCTTCCCCTTTCCTCCCGGCCATGCTGAGGTCCCCACCACACTATAAGAAGTACGCAAGATCTTAAAAGACCACCGAATCCAAACCCTTTGTTTTACAAAGGTGGAAACTGAGGCCCACAAAGGTTGAATGAATTGATCAAGGTCTGGTAGTTAAGTCGCAGACCTCCCCTCTCTTACTTCCATTTCCAAGACCCAGGAGTTCAGGAATGTTGGAGAAGTTCCTCGCAAAAATAGGCTAGAAAAGCTTTATCGAGAGAGTTTGTGATCTCCCATGACCAGTCCCAGACAAGAAAAGAAGTCCTGATCCAGAACTCGGAGTCAGTATCTCCCTCAGATCCTCTGTGAGGTTGCAAAACACGGAATGAAAGTTGCCAGCCCAGGGCAGTCGCCGCGCCAGCGGGGAGGGGGTGTGCTCCGCCTCCGGCTCGCGGGCGCGCTCCACACTGGCCTTCGCGCGGTGAGCGCGGGACTGGGCGGCTCGCAGCGGGCGGGGAAAGCGCGGGGCGTGGTTTGCAGCTTTCCGAGCGCGGAGCAGCGGAGCGCGCTCTGCTGCGCACCGAGCCTTCCACAGGACCGAAAAAGCGAGCGGGATAACGAGCAAAAGCCGCGATCCAGGGAGCAAGCAAGCGGGGGTGCCGACCTGGGGCGACCCCGGCCCGCGCCCTCGTCCCTCGGCTGGGCCGGCAGCGGGTGAGCGGGGCCGCGGGGCCCCAGCACCCCGGTGCGCCCCGAAGGGAGAGGGCTGGGGCGGGGAGGGAGGAGAAGGGAGGGAAGAAAAGGGGCGGGGGCGAGGAAGGGAAAGGTCCCCGAGCCGGGGACAGGGGCGGCGGGGGACGGGAACCGATCAGATGTCCGGATCCGAGTCCGGCCACGAGAAACTTTGCCCGGGTGGGGAGAGCAGGGTGTGCGGAGGGCGCCGCAAACTTGTCAGCGGGCGGGGCGCTTCGGGGATTGGAGCCAGCGCCAGCGGGTGGCGTTTGTCTCTCCGGCTTCTTTGTGTCACCTTCGGGCCCCAGCTCTCTGCTCTGCCCAGCTCGGGAAGGGGCTGTGAGGGGTTCGGCCTGGGTCCCCCGGCCGCCCCCACCCGGCCCAGCCTCCAGCGCTCGGTGCCTGCTGATTGTTTTCATTCCTCGCGTCACGCCTGGGCGGGAAAGATTTTGAACGCCGCGTGAGATAGATCGCCGAGAGCCGCGGCGCCGAGATTGCAAAATCGTGGGCGGCGCGAGGCTCGCCCCGCGTCGCCGAGAACCCCGGCGGACCCGGGCTGGAGAGGGCACAAGGGACCCGCCCGCCCCAGCACTCGAGGAATGGCAGCGCGCGCCGCTGCAAATCGCCTCTGCGGCGGGGGCCGCTCTCACGGCTCGGATTATAATTCCGTTTTGATTGCTTGGGGTCTTTGTTGTCTGAAATTGCCTTTAGGGTCTGACGGTAGCACCTTCTCCTCCTTAGGTTATTTTCCTTCTGTTGAGAAAGGAAGGGAGGGCTGTGTATGGAATCATTGCCGCTCGAAACAACAGTAGGCGCCTTATTTGATGGAGGCTGAGGAGTCCGGTGTAGCATTTGCCTTTGTGGGCGCTTGTTATTTCCCAAAGTTATTATTCCCCCCTCCCTAGTGGAAGGGAGCGCCTGAGCTGGATGCCAGCGGGCGCGATTGTGTACAAGCACCAGCAAGTCCCAGCCAAACCGTGAAGGTTCTTTCCAGCCGCTCGACACTTTTGCATCGCTTTTATTTTTATTTTTATTTTTTAAGTTTGTTTGATTTCGAGCAACTTTCACCTGCGTTTCTAAAAGTTACCATAGCACCGAAGGCCTCGTTGCAGGTATTAGGTGATTATGGTAGGATGGGTTCAGCCACTTTGAGGGTGGGGAAACGTGGGAGCCATACCTGGCCCTCCCCCCGCCCCCAGTCGGGTCCCTATCTTTGAAACATCGTCAACACCATCAGGGAAGAGTGTTCACCTTTTATGGGCTGGAACATTTATTGTGTTTCTCTGGTTTAATGCATGACTCCTTCTTTAGTTTTCTTTCTGGAAAACTGTCGAGACTCCCAAGGGCTTTTCTGAGATAATTACTGTAACCAAAGGGCCTTAAGCCTCCCCCCACCCTTTGCTTCCCACCACCTCTCAGCTCAGCACTCCAGGGGAGAAGAGAACAGGTGTAATCTTCATTAAGTTTTTTCCTGGTGAAGACCCTGGAGATGTCAAAATAAGTGAACTGTGGAAATTTTTAGTTCTTTGTCTGTATGTTTGAATAAACGAGCCCTGTTTGAGTTCAACAGAACTCAAAAACAAACCAGTTTGGGTGAGCTCAGCCTTGTACGTTAAGATTGTTTCAGAAGGCATGTGAATAAGGTTACTTAATTAGAAATCCACTTCGGTGGGTTAGTGCTAATTGTGTTTGCAGGATATTCCAATATGTTTAGAGAACTCAATCACAATGGGATTATTTTAGGTAGTGCCCTCAGTAGCAAAAAGTGAGAGTTTAAAGTAAAACTCAAAAACAGAATCTGTCACCTTTTAATAAGTAAGGGAAAGGGTGAAAAGGAAGTGATTGAGTATTCATTTGTCATTACTCATTTGTTTTAAGTATAGATTGGCAATAATTTCACAAAATGATTTATTCATTTTCTCAAACAAGCCACTACCATATGCCAGCCACTGTGCTGGACTCTGGGGATCTAAATAGTAACAGTTACCATCTCTGGAGGGCTTATTTTGTACCAGTAAATGCTTTACATAAATTACCTTGTTCATCTAATAAGTGTTTCTTGGGTGCTTGCAATGTATTATTGTACTAGGTTCTAGGCATATAATGATGCACAAGACAGCTATGGTTTTTGCCTCTTAGCTAGTCGGGAGGATAGGCAGAAAATAAAATACAATACTGAACTAATCGTAGGGTTTTGAAGTATAAGTCACATCACATCACTCTCCTGTTTAAAACCTGCCAATGGCTTCCCATCTCCCTCGGAGTCAGAGGCAAAGGCCTGGCAGTGGCCCCCAGAGCTTACCCGATCTGCCCCACTCTCTATCTGTGACCTTTCTAATCCCGTCTGCTGCTGTCCTCCTCACTCATGCCTCTACAGCCAAACTCCCTCCTCGCTGCTTGAGGGCCCTTGCGCTTGCTGTTTCCTTTGCTTGGAATGCCACCCCCCTCCCATATCTATGTGGTTCTCTGCCTCTCTTCCTTCACTTTGTCAATGCTGTTTCTCAATGAGCCTTTGCTAACTCCCAGGTTAAAAGTCACAGCCACCTTAGCAACCCCTTTCCCCCCTTTCATAACTTATTTTTTTTCTCCACAGAACTTAAGACCACATACTCTATATTTTACTCATTTGTCTATTGTCTGTCTTCCTCTGCTAGGTTCTATGCTCCGTCAGGGCTGTTTTAGTCACTGCTGTATTGTCAGAATCTTGAGCAGTGCCTGGCATATAGTAGGTCCTCAGTAAATATTTGTTGAATGAATGTTATTGAATGAAATGAAGGAAACAACAGGTGTTGACACATAGAATAACCGGGTTATGTTACTATGCTAATGGTAAGAAGGGTTCTATGTGGAAGTGATTTGAAGATGAGAAGGAGCTAGCCATGATGTTGGTGTGAGTGTGTATGTGTGTGTAGGAGACTGTGGAGAGGAGAGATGTATGGAAGAATGTAAGGCAGAGGGAATAGCATGTACGAACGCCTTGAGGCAGGAAAGAGCTTGGCTGTGTGGATTTATGTGGCACAGAGAGAAGGACATTGTGGCTGAACACTGGCAACTAGAGGGAGACTAGGACTAAATGAGGGTAGAGTGGTACTCAGGTGTCAGGTCATACAAGACCGTGTAGCCAAGTTTTGGATAAATTCACATCTAATCCTCATATATGCCCTAAATACCGTAGTAGCCCTGTTTTAAAAAAAACTGGGTATCAGAGAGATTGTGACTTTCTGAGGTTATACAGTAGGTGA
Source organism: Cabassous unicinctus (assembly GCA_029593785.1). Lineage (NCBI taxonomy): Eukaryota > Metazoa > Chordata > Mammalia > Cingulata > Chlamyphoridae > Cabassous > Cabassous unicinctus. Next base: position 8,652 of record JAQZBX010085154.1, on the reverse strand, counting down.
ATGGCAGAGCCTAAGACTGGAAGCCAGGCTCTCAGATTCCAAAGCGCTTATATGTTTGAACACTATACCAAGATCAAAAGACATATTCCCCATCCTGATAGAGCTGTTAGTCCAGTGGGAAACTCCATTGCAGTATACACATGGTGGTGCCAGAAAAGATGTACTTCCAGGGGACTGTGGGAGGAGGGAAGCACCTAATTCTGCCTGGAAGTGGGACAGGCCAAATTGGACAAAGCTAAATAATTTTTCATTTTTTTATTATTGTGAAGTATTTGAGATTAACTATATCTTAATTAAGAAATAATGAAAATACTTAATGCAATAGCCTATTCTCCAGGGCTTCACTGTGTGTTTGCCTTTTATTTTTTTAGACAAAAGATTTGGTTTCACATGTACTAATGAACTATGTCATATGTTCCCTTTCCTACTTTTACCAAATAAAGGATTAAAGGACTGTGTCTCTGGAATAGTGTAAAATCACTTATGATTGAAGCCTGTAATTCACAAAATTAATTGCAAGTTCTTTTTTTGTTTGTTTTCTTAAACTGTCTTCACTTTCTGGTTTTGTGATAATTTGAAAAGCCACTTTATTGAGTATAATTGACATACAGTAAACTGCACATATTTAAAGTATAAACTTTGATAAGATTTTGACTTGTGTATATACCTGTGAAACCATTTTTCCCTCTGGCCCTTCCTGCACTCTGTATCCCCTTCCCCAGATAACCAATCGTCAGCTTTTTGACCCTAGGGATTAGTTTTAAGTTTTAGAACTTTATATAAATGGATTCATACAGTATGTTCTCTCTCTCATTTCCCTTTCTCTCTCTTGCTTTTGGTCTGGCTTCTTTCACTTAGCATAATTATTTTGAGAGTCATCCATGTTGTTGTAGGTATATCATTAGTTTGTTCCTTTTAATTGCTGAATAGTATTCCATTGTATTGCTATATGACAGTTCATTTATCCATTCACCCATTGATGGACATTTATGTTGTTCACAATTTTTGACTCTTAAAAATAAAGCTGCTAGGAATGTTATATATAAGTCTTTGTATGGACATATGCATTCATTTCTTTTGGGTAAATGCCCAGAAGTAGAATGGCTGCATAGTATGGTAGGTATATGTTTAACTTTTAAAGAAACTCTCAGACATTTCCAAAGTGGTTGTACCATTTTACATGCCCAAAGTAGTGTATGAGGGTCCTCGTACACGTGGTATGGTCAGGCTTTTAATAGCCATTCTAGTAGGTGTGTAGTTGTATCTCATTGTGGTTTTAATTTGCATTCTCTGATGAGTAATGATATTGAGCATCTTTTCATGTGCTTATTTACCATCCATATGTTTTCTTTGTTGAACAGTTTATTCAAATCATTTGCCTATTTTGGGGGCATTGATTGTTTTCTTACTATTGAGTTTTAAAGGTTCTTTGTATATTCTGAATACAAGTACTTTATCAGATATATGATTTGAAAATATTTCCTTGCTTGCCTTTTCATTCTCTTAACAGCATCTTTTTTTTTTTTTTTTTTTTTTTTAAGGAGGCACCAGGGATTGAACCTGGGACCTTGTATATATGAAGCAGGCACTCAACCACTGAACTACATCTGTTCCCCTTAATAGTATCTTTTGAAGAGCAGAAGTTTTTAATTTTGGTTAAGTCTAATTTATTATTTATTCTTTTATGGATTATCCTTTTGATATTGTATCTAAGAAATCTTTGAGTAACTTAAGGTCACAAAGGTTTTATCCTATGTTTTCTTCAAAAAGTTTTACAGTTTTAGGTTTTACATTTAGGTCCCTGATAAACTTTGAGGTATTTTTTTTTTTGTTTATGGTGCAAAATATGGGTTGAAGTTCATTTCTCTGCACCTTTATTGAAAATAAGTTTTCCATATATGTGAGTCCATTTCTGGATTCTATTTTGTTCCTTTGATCTATTTGTCTTATCTTGTTCCTGATAATGCACTGCCTTGGTTACTATAGCTTTATAATAAGTCTTGAAATCAGGTAGTCTTAGTCCTCCAATTTTGTTCTTTTTCAAAATTATTTTGTCAATTTATGCTAAAAAACTTGCTGAGCTTTTGATTGGGATTGTGCTGGATCTATAGATCAATTTTGGAGACAATTGACATCTTAAAAATAATGATTTTTTTTCTGGTTAAGGTATACAGTATAGCTTTTCATTTATTTATGTCTTTTAAAATTTCTCTCTGCAATGTTGGCAGTTTTTAGTGCATAGGTCTTTCACAGTTTTGCTTTTTTTTTTGGTCAGGCTTGTCCTTAAGTATTTCATATTTTGAAGCTGTGGTAAATAGCATTTTTAAAATAGCAATTTCTGATTTTTCATTGTTAGAATATAGAAATAAAATTGATTTTTGTATATTGATCTTGTATTCTGAAACCTTGCTAAACACACTTATAGAACTTTTTAGTTCTAGAAATTTTTTTTTTTGTAGATTCCAGTGGATTTTCTAAAGAAAAGATCATGTCCTCTGCAAATAAAGACAGTTTTACTTCTTTCTTTCTAATCTAAATGCTTTATATATTTTTCTTGCCTTATTGCCCTAGCTAGAATCTCCAGGGCAGTGTTGAACCGAAGCAGTGAGAACAGACATTCTTGTCCTCTTCCTGGTCTTAGAAGGAAAACATTCAATTTTTCACCAATAAGTATGCTTTTAACTGTAGTTTTTTTTTTTATCGATGTCTTTTATGGGTTGAGGAAGTTCCTTTCTATTCCTAATTTGCAAAAAGTTTTTTTTTTATCAGAAATGGATGTTGGATTTTGTCAAATACTTTTTCTGCATCTATTGAAATGGACATGTGTTTTTTTGTCTTTAATTCTGTTAATATTATTGTATTACATTGATTGATTTTGTATGTTTCACCAACCTTGCATTCCTGGTTACAGCCCACTAAGTAATGGTGTATTATCCTGTTTACATATTTTTGGATTTGATTTGCTAGAATTTTACTTAGGTTTTTTTTTATGGTCATGAGGGATATTGGTCTCTAGCTTCCATTTCCTGTAACACCTTTGTCTGGTTGTAGTGTCAGTGTGCTGGTCTCATAGAATGAGTTGCAAAATATTCCTTTCTCTTTGATTTTCTGGATGAGATTGTATAGAATTGGTTTTATTTGTTCCATAAATGTTTCGTAGAGTTTACCAGTGAAGCCATTTAGGGCTGAAGTTTTCTTTGTGGGAAGGTTTTAAGTACAAATTCAATTTAAAAATTAGATATGGGACTATCCATACTATTTAATTTTTCTTGAATTAGTGTTGAGAGTTTATGTCTTTCAAGGAATTTGTCCCTTTTATCTGAATTGTCAAAATTCTCATAAAAAATGTTCATAGTATTATTTTATTATCCTTTTTAAATCTTTAGAATTCATAATGATGTCACCCGCTCATAATTTTATCTTTTATCTGGTCTGTCTGGCTAGAGCAGTGGTTCTCAGCTGGGGATAATTTTGTCAACCCTACTCTCCCACTTTGCCTGGAACATTTGGCAATGTCTGGAGACAATGTGGGTGGGCGGTTGCTCTTGGAATCTAGTGGCCGGAGACCAGGTATGCTGCTAAACATCCTGCAATATCAAGAGACAACCCCCTCCCCCAACAACAACAAAGAATCATTCAGCCAAAAATGTCAATAGTGCTGAAGTTGAGAAACCCTAGTTTAGAGGTTTATCAATTTTATTAATCTTCTCAAAGAACCAGCTTTTGGTTTCATTGATATCTCTCTTGTTTTTCTATTTTTGTTTAATTGATTTCCTTCTGTTTTATTATTTCATATCTTTTACTTGCTTGGGTATAAAGTGCTCTTCTTTATTGTGGTTTCTTAAGGTCACTGATGTGATACCTCTTTTTTTTTTTTTTTCTGGCATAGGTGTTTTGTGCTGTAAATTTCCGCTTAAGCACTGCTTTAGTGGCATCACACAAACTTTGATATGGTGTGATTTCATTTTGATTCAATTCAAAATACTTTTTAATTTTCCTTTTGATTTCTTCGTTGCCCCATAGGATATTTAAAAGTGTATTATTTAGTTTCCAAATATTTGGGGATTTTCCAGAGATCCTTTGTTATTAATTTCTAATTTAATTCCTTGTGGTCAAAGAACATTCTTTGTAAGGCTTGAATCCTTTAAAATTTATTGAGAATTGTTCTATGGGCCAAAATATCATTTGTCTTGGTAAATGTATCATGTGCACTTGAAAAAAATGTGTATTCTAATCATATCATATCAAGGGAAACATATATCAATATGATTTACCACCACTGATATTAATCTTAATCACCTGTCTGAGGTAGTGTTTTTCAGTTTTCTCCACTGTGATGCTATTCTTTGTACCTCCTTTCTATACTCTACTCTCTCGGAAGGGATCACTATGTACAGCCTATTCCTAAGGATTCATGGGGGCGGGATTCTGTTCCACTTTCTTGAAGGGGGTTGCTTTTTTGTCCAATCTGACAATCTTTGGCTTTTGATTGGGGTGCTTAGACTTATTTATATTGAAAGTGGTTTTTTAATATAGTTAGATTTAAGTCTATCTTACTATTTTTCTCATCTTTTTTTTTCTTGACAGATAGAAATTTTTTTTTTTAATTTTTAGAGAAGTTTTAGATTTATGTTTACAGAAAAATTACACCAAAAGTGTAGGGAATTCACACCCACATGCATAGTTACCCCTATTATCGACATCTTAGATTAGTGTGGTACATTTGTTACAGTTGATGAACCAATATTGAAGCATTGCTACAAACTAGTTTATATTATGGTTTACACTTTGTGCCGTACAGTTCCGTAGGCCTTGACGAATGCATAATGTCATGTGTCCTTCATTGCAGTATTATACAGAAGAATCTTACCATCCCAGATATTCTCTGTTCCACCCATTCATTCCCCCCTTCCTTCTGAATCCCTGGCAACCACAATCTTTATATCAATGTTACAAGTTCTTATGCCAACACAAGATAACATCCATAATAACAACTAATCTACTTTGGTCTGTGGCCATACAACACCCTCCCCCCGGCCCCAAGACTGTTCATTCCCCAATCCCAAGGGACCCAGGATGTCCACTCTGACAGTCCCAGGCTGAGAGTGAACCCAGATACCAGGGGCCAGATGGAAGGAATTATTCTGTCTGCAACTGTAAACACTCCCTGTTTGTTGGGATGGGACCTGTCTATCATTGTCATTTTGTTGGTTGTGCAAGGTAAGCTGGAAGAATTTATTTGCTTCCTTTTTCCTTTTTCTCTGCATTCTTTTGGATTATTTTTTAAATGAATCTATTTTATATTCTTTTTTTTTGGTTTATTAGCTATTATTATTTTGTTATTTTATTGGTTTCTTTAGGATTTATAGTATACATCTTTAATTTATCACAGTTTCCCTTCAAGTGATACTATACTACTTCATGTATAGTATTATAGTATACTTATTATAGTATACTTCTGTTTTTCTCTTCTTGGCCTTTGAGCTATTATTGTACATTTTATTTTTTGTATGTAATAAACCCCATACTACATTATTATTATTTTTGCTTGAGCAGCCCATTGTTTCTTTTTAATCAGATTTTATTAGAGATGTGCAGACTATGTGAATGTGGGCTAGAATATTTTAATCTCAGCTCTCTGTTCACCTCAACCCACTGCTATCAAGAAAAGGAGAGCTCCCCATTTAGCACCCTAAACATTGCAGAAGATGAGACATCATAGGGGCTGGAGGTGGTGGTGGTGGAGATGGAATGGGCGTTTCCTGAGTTCCTGCTCTCTATATTTTAGGTGCTTTACATATATTTTTCCATTTCATTCCCACAGCAGTCCTGAGGGTTAGGCAGTGCTATTGTCATCATTATTCTATATTTACAGAGGGGGAACCCAAAGCTCTCAAAGGGCAAGCACACTGGTTCCAAGCCTCAGAAGCTGGATTATGAGCCAGGTCTATCAACACTCCAATTATCTTGTATTAAATTGCGATAACATATATGTATCATTTTTTTAAAAGATTTATTTATTCCTCCCCCCCCTTGTTGTTTACATTCTCTGCATCTGCTTGTTGTGTGCTCTCTGTGTCTGCTCGTCTTCTTTTAGGAGACACAGGGAACTGAACCCGGGACCTCCCATGTGGGAGGCGGGTGCCCAACTGCTTGAGCCACATCCATTCCCCATTTATGACTTTTAAGTATACAATTTAATAGCATTAATTACTTTTACAGTGTTGTACTACCATTACCACCTTCCATTACTAAAACTTTTTCATCACCCCTAATAGAAACTCCTTACCCATTAAGCTGTAAGTCCATACTGCCCTACCCCCTGCACATGGTAATCTCTAACCTACTATCTCTCTATGAATTTGCTTATTCTAGATATTTCATTTAAGTGGAACCATGCAATATTTACCCTTTTGTATTTGGCTTATTTCACTTAACTCAGTTATTTTTTTAAGGATATTTAAGTAATAAGAAAAAAAGAACATGTATTTACTCATGTAGTTACACAGGTTATGTTACATATGTTATTACTGTTAAATGAAAATAAAGAAATCAAGAATATTGAGGTTATTGGATTCTTATATTACTTGGGGATAAAGTTAAAATAAGCAATGACAGAAATAATGGAATTCAGAAATCAGAGCATAGTTCATTTTCTTAGTAAATCCACTGAATTGTCAGAGCCCATTTACAGACCGTTGCTGTAAGAGAAAGGTGTTCAGGATACTCCAGGGTATTTAGAAATTGAGACCACCTGGACTTGAAGAACTCTCCAGACAGGCACCACTGGGTGCCCTGTGCTCCTTTTCTTTCCCCAGGGCAACATTGAGAGGAGGATGGTGGGGAGAAGGAATGGATCCACCTAGGTCGACATTTTCTAGACCCTGAGAAACTTTGAAAGATGGGTTTGAAAACATTTCTTTCTTTGATGGTTTTGCTGAGATGAAAGACATTAAATCACTTGGTTATAGCTCCTCAGGTCAAAGTAACACCTAGGCAGGGAAGCGGGTGTGGCTCAGTGGATAGAGCCCCCGTTTACCATATGGGAGGCCCCGGGTTCGCTTCCTGGGGCCTCCTTGTGAGGGCAGGCCAGCCCGCGCGGCGCGGTGGGCTGATGCAGCAGGACCTCACAGCAAGGGGGAGATAAGCAGACACGGAGAAAACACACAGCGAATGGACACAGCAAGCACAAGCAGCAAGGGGGGGATAAATAAATAAATAAATCTTAAAAAAAAAAAAAAAAGTAACACCTAGGCAAAAGTGTGCCTCAAGCTTCTCCTTGTTAATGTCTTCATTTGATTGAAAACTCCAATCTGAAATGCAGTTCTTGGATTTCTTTAGAACTGCTGTGTACTTGTTGCACTTGTTCCAGCTGATTTTTTAGTATTGCCAATGCTCACAGTTTGTCATCAGTGAATGGCTCCTCTCCATCTGGGTATGTAAATGTACTCCTATTATGAATGTTAACATATCGACAAATGCTCAGCTCTGCAGTGAAGTGGAGAAAGTCAACTCATTCAACAAATTCATTTATTTTGTAACTATTTATTGAGTGTAGACTCTGCCACATAGATGAAAATTTTTGTGCCTTGCTTTTAGAGAGCCAGCTGTCTACTAGGAGAAAGGCCCACTAGCCAGGTAACACGCAATCCAGTGTGGTAACTGATGATCACAACAGAGACACGAACAGGGTAGGTGGAGTGAGCTTAGAGCAGTGGATCTCAGACTGTGGTCTGGGAACCAGCAGCAGCAGCAGCACCTATAAACTTGTTAGAAATGCAAATTCTTGGCACCATCCCAAGAAGTTTCTACTGAATCAGAAACTCTGGGAGTGTGTTTAACAAGCATTCCAAGTGATTCTGATGCATGCTCAAGTTTGAGAAGCACTGGTGCAGAGGATTAGATGATCCCTGAGATTTTTTTCCCCCATGTTGTGAATTCTATGAGTATGGCTTAGAAATGTGATGATTTACCCCATTGTACATTAAGAGCACTCGACACTAATGAAGTGTCATATAAAACATCAATTGCAATGTGGATAAAATAAAAATGCCAGGAAAGCTATGCCTGATACTGGAGCAATAATAAATTGGATTTTTAAAAACTGTTATGAAAAATTTCAAATATGTTCAAAAGCAAAGAAAATAGGAAAGTGAACCTCTGTGCAAGTGCTACCCTGTTGTTAATAATGATCAAATTCTGCCAATCTGCTTTTACCAGTCCCCCTATTCTGGATTATTTAGAAACACATTCCGGATACCATAAATTTTGTCCATAAATAATTGGATTTTAAAGTGGTATTTGAGATAATATTCTAGAGACAAATTTTAAAATGCATCATGGTTACACAATAAGTTAGAGATGAAGTTTACTTGGAACCTCATTTACACACAAGATGGGTAAAATAAAACAGTAGTATGGACATGTGCATATATATTCCATTTAGCATAAAATACTTTAAAAATAAATATACTGTTGACTACAATGAATACATTTTATTAAAACATTTCATGTAACTTCATCATGTTAGCAATGTATCTATTATATTTATGGATGATATACCAGAACAGCAAGAAAGAATATATGCTTAGGCCTTGCTGAAATTGAAAGATTGTGTTTGAAGGGGAAACTTTAATTTGAAAGGCAGATTTC
>JAQZBX010085153.1:0-13166 GCA_029593785.1 Cabassous unicinctus | reverse complement strand
GAACCCGGGCCTCCCATATGGTAAACGGGGGCTCTAGCCACTGAGCCACACCCGCTTCCCGGTCAACTGGTTTTTGACAAACCTACCAACTCCATGTTAATGAGACAAAACAATCTCTTCAACAAATGGTGCTGGGAGAACTGGTATCTATAACCAAAAGAATGAAAGAGGACCCCTATCTCACTCCCTATACAAGAATCAACTCAAAATGGATCAAAGACCTAAATATAAAAGCCAGGACCATAAAACTAAGAGAAGAAAATGTAGGGAAACATCTTCAAGACCTTGTAGTAGGTGGTGGTTTCTTGGACCTTACACCCAAAGCACATGCAACAAAAGAAAAATAGATAAATGGGACCTCCTCAAAATTAAACACTTGTGCATCTCACAGGACTTTGTCAAAAGGGTGAAAAGGCAGCTGATTCAATGGGAGAAAATGTTTGGAAATCACATGTCCGATAAAGGCTTAATATCCAGGATTTATAAAGTGATGTTACAACTCAATAATAAAAATACAAATGATCCAAATAACAAATGGGCAAAAGACTTGAATAGACATTTCTCCAAAGAAGAAATACAAATGGCAAAAAAAACACATGAAAAAATGTTCAACATCACTAATAATTAGGGAAATGCAAATCAATGAGGTATCATTTCACACCTATCAGAATGGCCACTATTAAAAAGACAGAAAACTACAAGTGTTGGAGAGGATGTGGAGAGATAGGAACACTTCTTCAATGTTGGTGGGAATGCAGAATGGTACAGCCACTATGGAGGACTGTTTGGCAGTTCCTAAAGAAGTTGAGTATAGACTTGCCATATGACCCTGCAGTACCACTACTGGGTATATACCCAGAAGAACTGAGAGCAGTGACATGAACAGATATCTGCACACCTATGTTCACAGCAGCGTTTTTCACAATTGCCAAAAGTTGGAAACAACCCAGGTATCCATCAACGGATGAATGGATAAACAAACCGTTGTGTATTCACACAATGGAATATTTTGCAGCTGTAAGAAATAATGAAGTCGTGCAGCATATGACAACATGGATGACCCTGGAGGACATTATATTGATCGAAGCAAGCCAGACACAAAAGGATAAATACCGTATGATTGCATTCCTATGAACTACCTGCACTGTGTAACATATTGTATGATTCCATTTATATAAAGTGTAAATATAAATCAATTTATAAAGATGGAAAAAGAAAGAGAGGTGGGGAGAAGAGGCCAGGGGCAGGAACAGGGACCACTGCAGGTGTCTGTTGGGATTGCCCCTCAGCCAGCACAGTGTACACTCCAGAGAGAGGATGGGGCTTTCAAGAACCCTGCAAAGGCCCTTCTCCAATCCTATTGAGCATCACTTCCATCTGGTAGAACAAATTCACTGAAACTCACCAAATGCCCACTCGCCATGGACAACAATAAAATTAATAAAATTATAAGTCTTATTAATAAAATGAAAACTAGAACTTATACAGTGCTTGCTGTGTGCCAGGCTCCCCGTAAACATTTATTATCTTGCCTATGAACTATAATTACGCTCACCACCCCAATGTCGAGATGAGGAAGTTAAGGCACAAGAAGCTTATTTAAAACCTATGTGTAGGAGCCAGGATTCAAACCCAAAGAGCCCAGCAAGAGATCACACTCTCCGTGGCCACGTTACACAACCTCTCACGTGGCCTGAAGGGTTTGGTAAGACATTCTAATAATGATTTTTACCACTTAGTTGACACAGCAATGCTTGACTGTATAAGATCTCATGGAAGTAATAGAATCAGAAGAGCTCGAGAATACTGAGTGTTTGGCAGAGGCTGAGAGAGGACTCGACCTAAGGAACCATTGATAGGAAAGTCTGTACTTGGTGAGCCACCTAAAGACTCTCGACATACTGGGAGAGCTCTGAAAGACAGGAACGTCCTTCAAGAGACGACAGCCCCTTCAAAAGATCCCCAAAAGTTCTAAAAATCAACAAATTAATTTGGAAATTATTTGAATAATTTGATAAAAGTGGAGTCTCCGCTTCATGTTTTAAAGCAGTTTAAACATACAGTCTAGCTTTGAGCAAGTCACCCCCGCCACGGACATCTGGTCCTTTCTGCAGTCAGCTGATGCTGGCTCCCATCGTGGCTTAAGAATCAAAGAAATATATTTCAAAGTTTGTAATAAATTGATTATTACTATTTCAAAAAAAATCAAAGCACACACAAAAATCAAATTTTTAAAAGAAAGAAGATTAAAAAAAAACCTTTTACGACACTATAAGGAGGATGAGATTAATTCCATTTTAGAGCAGGAGGTACTGACCTGGGATTTATGGACTTTGAAGGGACTTCAGGGAATGTGTGATGTGTGTTTGCAGGGTGCGTATGGGCATATGTGCACGTGTGTGCATACGATGTGTGTGTGTGTGTGTGAGTTTGTGCATTACACGTGTCTTTGTGCAAATTCTGAGAAGAGTCACAGTCTTCATCAAGGCATCCAAAGATCCCCAAAATGTTAAAGATTTTTCAGTGTCAGAGAGATTAAGTAAATGCTGGCCTTACCTGGGTTTATTTTCACTGAAATTTCCTTTGGGGGAACTAAGTATTTCTGTGCAAGCCAATATTAAGGTGGTGGGGCTAGGAGAAGCCTAAAGCACATTTCCAGGATCCTTGCTGATCAAGTATTTGCAAGCCCTGTTTCTTTTACGAATACTTGTGTCAACACTTGTGTTTTGTCTCACTGCAGACTTTCGGGAAACTGATCTTTAAATCGATCTATTTTTAGTATAGTGACTACATATGTTCACTATGTACTGAGAATTATGTTAAATACTTACAGTACCAGAAAGCAAGTCTATGACATAACTGTAGAAGTAAATGAGTCCAGAGCTACTTATTGGATAAACTGTACATTGTATATCTGTAAAAAAGAAAAACAAGAAAATTAGTGGAAATGCTTTTACAGTCTCGATAACCTATTAACCATAATTTGTGTGTACATGTATTTATATGCATACACTTTTAGATATGTGGACATATATTTGTATATTTGTATTTGGATGTACATTTATGTATTTGTGCTTTTTTATTTGCAGACCAAACCCCAAGGTGTCAAGTACAGTGGCATTTTCCTTCTTCACTATTTTTAGCAAACATCTAGAGGTAAGTTTTTTTTCCTGTAAATTTTGTATGGGGATCTATGTACAATACATGTTTTCTGCTTGTATGTGTATTTTGTGTTTTGGGATTTGTATTTGCACGTGTTATAGGATATTGATGTAACTGCTATATCATTTTAAGCAATCCAATTAAAAATATCTCTATTTACATGTATGTGTAAATAAACATGCAGTTTTCTTCCAAATATATTCACATATGTATAATCAAAAAAGACATTTTTGAACACCACTTGACACACTCTATGCTTGAACAATTAACACAACTCCCCTCTGTGTCAGTCAGCTCTTACTGCATAACAAATTACCTCAAAGACTCAGATTTAAAATACTAAGCCAACATTTTCTCACTTGCGGGTTTGCAGTTAGAGTACATTCAGCTGACGTAGGCTGAGCCAGGCTGGATTCCAGGCTTTCCATTTGGGCTCAGGTCTGTTCCATATGACTTCATTCCGTGGCCCAGGCTGAAGGAGCAATGACCACACAGGGAATGCTCTTCTCACGGCAGACCACAGGAGCGCAATAGGACAAGCCAACCCTTCACTAGCCAAGACAAATCACACAGCCAAGCCAAATATCACTGAAGCAGGAAGTGTTCTCTGCCTGCAGCGGAAGTCCCCCAAAGTCACTAGTATAGGCGAGTGACAAATTAGGAAAAAATAACCCAATCTACCACTCTTTTCTGGGCCTCAGTTTCCCCTTTGTTAAAAAAGGGAGTCGAATCAGTTCTTCTAAGGCCATTTCCAGTTCTGCCATCTTGTAATTCTAACATGCATGCGTTCATTTATTCGTTCAACAAACATTCCTTAATCGCTCTGTACCAGGTAGATATTGGGAATAAAAAAGATCAGAAAGAAGCAGTTACTGCCCTTGAAAGGCTCACCATCAGGCAGCAGAGAAACACAAGTAACAGTTAGGCATATAAACTGATCAAATGATTACATGAACATGGTGCTACAGGCAGAGAGAGGGGAGAGAATGGTCCTCTTTGGGGAGGAGTCAGGACGATGGAAAGCAACATCTAGGGAAGGTCGCCAACATCATCTCCTGCCACTGCACTCCTCACTCACTATCCTCCAGCCCAGGGGTCAGCAAACTACTGCCCCACATGTCAAATCTGGTCAGCTGCCTGCTTTTGCAAATAGACTGTTGTTGGAACAGAGCCCACGTCCATCCGTCCATTTGCATTTTTGGCAATGGCTGCTTCTGCGCTGCAACGGCAAAGTAAAATTATTTCGACAGAAAACCCCTGGTCTGCAAAGCCTGAAACATTCACTCTCTGGCACTTCAGAGGAAAAGTGCCAGGCAGCCACAGGCTTTCAGTTTCTCTAATGTGTTCAGTTATTTCCCAGCTTTGGCTCTTTGCAGACACTTTCCTCTGCCTGGAGGCATTTCCACCACTCTTCAATTGGGCTGGCATCTTTTTACCCTCTGGGTCTCGGGTCTGGGGACCGCTCATCCTCACATGCTTTCCCCCTTCTGCTAAAGCCTATCAACACATGTCCTAGGGTTCAAGGCCCCAGTAGCCCCTCCTCTGCTTTCCCCCACGGCCAAATGCATAAGTTATATACTTCTTGGGGTGTCTACTTCTTCGACACTTGACAGAACATCAATCGGTGGATGACTCTCAGACCTTGAAATCGAATGGAGTTTACCCTGCTGGGTTTCAGAATTGTTTGGGACCCACGACCCCTGTTTTCCTTCCAATTCCTCCCTTCTGAATGGGAGCATATATCCTGTGCTTGTCCCTCCACAGTATATTGGAAGCAGATAACTTGCTCTCTGGGTTTCACAGGTCCACAGGCAGAGGGGAAGGTGCCCCAGGGCAGACCACACCCATAACGAATTTTGCTAAGATTTTGTACTTAACATTGTCACTGAAATGACTTAAGGTTTTGGGATGCTGGGATGGAATGATGTATTTTACATGTAGAAAGAACATGTCTTTTGGGGCTCCAGAGGGTGGTGTGTGGCTGTTTGAAGCTATATGAATCCCAGAAAAACAGGTCTTAAGTCTAATCCATCCTGCGGGTGGCAACCCATCATAAGGAGGAATTTTTCATGAGGTTACTTCAGTTAAGGTGTGGCCCACCTCAGTCAGGATGGGTCTCAGTCCTCCTACTGGAGTCCTTTATAAGTGGATTGAAATCCAGACAGAGGAAGGAAGCCTCAGAAGCAGAAGCTGAAATTCAAAAGAATCTGGAAGAGAAGAGAGTAACCAGGAGATGTCGCCATGTGTCTTGCCATGTGACAAGCTAAGGCCCAAGGATCACCAGCAGCCAGCCCAGAAGCCAACAGTTTCCAGGAAGAGAGCACCACCTTGATGGTGCCTTGAGTTACACTTTTTCCTAACTTCAAAACTGTGAGCAAATAAATTCCCATTGTTTAAGCAGACCCATTTCACGGTATTTGCTTGAGGAGCTCAGGGAAACTCAAGGCCAAACAGGATTAGGCCCTAATCCAATATGGCCGGTACCCTTATAAGGAGAGGGAACTTGGACACAGAGACAGAGAGAGATGGCCGTGTGATGGAGGCAGAGACTGAGTTATCCTACACAAGCCAAGAAACACCATGGACTGCCGGTCACACACCAGAAGCCAGGGAGAGGCATGAGGCATGGAATGGATTCTCCCCTTTAAGATAAAGCAGACACCTTGATTTCAGAATTCCAGCTTCCAGAACCATGAGGTAATACATTTTTGTTGTTTAAGCCAACTAGTCTGTGGTCCTTAGTTGTAACAGCCCTGACAAATGAAGACGGTGGTTACTAGGTACTGAGGGTTTTGAGGTCATTTGTTTCTGCAGCATAACCTAGCCTATCCTGACTAACACAGTGACCCAAGTCGTGAGAGTGAAGATTCCTAGAGGAAGCAGCACTATAGCTAGGTACACCAGTGAAAAGAGCTCCCCTTGTGGTAAACCAGGCCCTAGACTTACCTATGTCTTTGGATGGAATGAGCACAAAGCTGCTGTTGGTAATCTTGTATTTCGTAAGCAAGATTGGGAGAAAAACCAGCATAAAGATGATCAGAAATATCACCAAATTCAGCAACACCAGGAACCGTAAGAAGGAGAAATAGGACTGAATCCCAGTGCCAAATTTCCCTGGAAAAAAGAAATCCAGAAATCATTGACAAGGAATATTGACCTACAATACACTGCAGATTTAGCCAGTCATAAAAGGCTCAATATTTGCCTTTTCTCATATCTAATTGAACCAGCACCGTTTATTGAAAAGGTCATTCTTTCCCCTAATCAATTGTAGTAATGCTTTGCTGTAAGTCAATTGATGATGTATGTATGAATCTGTTTCTAAGCTCTCTCTTCTGTTCCATTAGTCTATTTGTGTATTCTTGCATCAATACCAGATTGTCTTAATTACTGCAGATTTACAATAAGACTTGATATCCAGGATTCTAAGTCTTCCTTAAGATTATCCAAGGTATTCTTGACCCTTTTGATTTCTATATAACTTTTAGAATCAGCACATTAATTTTCATGTACATACAAAATATGCTGAGATTCTGACTGGGATTACATGGATTATATAGGTTGATTTGAGAAATGACATCGTTACAATATTGAGTCTTTCGATTGATTCTTTTGATGGCTATAGTATATTTAGGTCTTTAATTTCCCTCAACGGTATTTTAGTTTTCAGTGTAGAATTCTTACATATCTTTCTTTAGATATATTCATAGGTATTTGATGTTTGTTGATGCTAATGTAAATTGTATCATTTTAAAATTTTCATTTTCTAAATGCTTGTTGCTAGTAATATAATACAATTGGCTTTAATAAATAGACCTTGTACCTGGCAACCTTTCCAAATTCACGTATTAATTCTAATAGTTTGTTTCTTAAATTTTCTACATACAAATCTGACATCTGCAAAAAGAAGAAATAAAGACATTTTATTACTTTCTAATCATTATCTTTTTTTCTCCATCTTATCACATTGTCTAGGACTTCCCCAAGATAATGGTGAATAGAGTTTGTCATAAATAGCACATTTTTCTCATTTTCAATCTCAGGAAAAGGTTTCAATATTCCACCATTCAGATGATGTTTGCCATAGGATTTTTATAATTCTTTTTATCAGGTTAAGGAAGTTCCCATTTATCTCTTATATGCTAAGAATGAGAATCGAATTTCATCAATACTTTAACTGTTGGGATAATCACGTGATTTTTCTCCTTTATTCTGTTAATATTGGTTAATTTTCCAAAATAGAAAACCACCTTTCCACCAGGTAATGTTTAAATCACTGAGGAAGTCAGCCAAAAAGCATTCTGGGGAGTGACAGTGCCTACTTGTTCTTAGCAGAATAAAGAACTTATCTTCTGAGAGTGAAGACGGAAGATACCCTTCATCTTTCCCTCTTTCCATCACCCAACAAATTTGCCAGAAATAAGGAGACTGACTAGCTCACTCTCATTTACTTCCAGGTGGATATCCCACCAAGAACTCACAGGAGTTGAGTAATCGGAGAGAAAAGCAAGGTCCTTGTTCCTCAGGACCCCCAACACACGAGCCACCTTTTGAGTGGAATTCTCCAGAAAGGCTTCCTCTTAGCAAGAGAGGAAGCTAGGCACGTGGCTAAAACTGGGGCACTGGAGCCCTACTGCCTGGGTTCAAATCCTGGTTCTGATTCTTCTTAGCTGAGCAAACTTGGGCAAGTGTCTTAACCTCTCTGAACCATGCAAATTATGAATACCTATATCAAAGAATCTTGTGAGAATTAACTGAGATATTAAGAGTAAAATGCTTAACGCAATGCCTGGCTCATAGAAAATGCTCAATGAAGGTTAGCTTTTATGTTTTGCCCCAAACATGATGTTATGCTTAAATCTCAAGAGAAAACGTACAGATTACCAATGATAATTTATATGTATTAAAACAGTAATATTGGGACAACGATTTGTCCTCCCGTGTTCCTTAAAAACTTGTCAGGATTTCCATTTTTACCAGTTTCAAGGAGATGGTTATAAATTCATTTTTGCTTTATGGTAGAAAATATGTAATCCAAAGAGG
The DNA here is from genome assembly GCA_029593785.1 of Cabassous unicinctus. Taxonomy (NCBI): domain Eukaryota; kingdom Metazoa; phylum Chordata; class Mammalia; order Cingulata; family Chlamyphoridae; genus Cabassous; species Cabassous unicinctus. The sequence continues at coordinate 4,961 of JAQZBX010085153.1, read as the reverse complement.
CATTTTCCCCCTAGCTCTGTTACATCATCTCAATGTTTAATTTTTTTTTTCTTATTTTATATTTTGGTACAACTTCCAATTTTTGGATGCTGCACCCCAAATTCTCACCATAATGAGAAAGGTTGGGATTCTTAACATTTTATGCAGCACTTAAACATTCCCCTTGACAGTATGATGAAGCCTACAAATCCCATTGGAGAAGAATATTTTTAAATGCATAAAACACAAATGGAAAAACAGTTATGATATTTAAAAAATGACAATTTCAAGAGAATAACATCCGAGCATTTTCATTGATACATTAAACAACAAGATCTAGTGGCAGGTCTAATAACTATTGTAATTTCAAAGTAGTGATGAGCATAAATGAGATTCCAAAGTATTTGCAGCAACCGGAAGGGACAGGAAAATGTCTGATCTTCCTCGTGGCAAAGACCCGGGTTCTGCTAATACTGACAGTGGTTGGGTGCTCACATGCATCATGGAAGGAAATGCTAAATTTCAGCGAGAGCGTAGTGAAAATGAAGTCCTTTTCTCCCAGGCACAGGAGACTTGTGCAGGAGGAGGAGGTGCAAATACCTTCTATGCTGCGAATGTCCTTTCGCCACAGCTCCAGGTGGGTTGTCACCTCACGAGCCTTCTCCATGAACCTCTTCCAAGACTTGCTGCTATACCGTTTCCACTGGTCCCACTCAGATAAATACTTCATTTGGGTCTCCTGAATGTCTCTGCATTTTAAAAAAAAAAGGATCATGATGGTGACAATGACAACAGCCATGCATCGCAGCTCAGCATCAAATAAATGGACTCAATGACAATGTGGCATGGCTCTATGATAGCTGCTCTGAACCCCATAAAAAGACTCCGTGGGACCATATTTGAGCCCCCCCCTCCCCCAGGCTGGATCAAGGTCCCCGTTCTGTCTGCCATAACACCCCTCCTTTTTTTAACTTATCCTCTTCAACTGTGGGGTCATTTGATCAATGTCTGTCTCCCCAAACACACCGCAAACTTGTGAATGGCCAAGAAAGTGCAATACTTATTATCGTGGCCTCCACGTGCCTGCCACACAGATGCTGGGTTCCACGACAGCCGAAGCCAAGTATGCCTTGCTCAATCCTGCAACCTTAGCACCTGGCATAGTGCCCAGCACATAGTAGGTTCTCAGTAAATATCCATTATGTAATGAACACACAGTCCTCTGATTAAAAAGGTTTACCGCTCCCACACTGTTCAAACTGGCTTTCCCATGAGCACGGGTTATATCTATCTATATCTATATCTGTGTTTTAATTTCATGGCCCATCATTATTCACAGAACAAAAAGCACTTCCTTTAGGCTGGAATTCAAGGCTTTCCAAGCCTCCCTACCCCACTCTCCTAGGTCCAACCACATGAATATCTGTTTTCTGAACCTGCCCTTGGAGTCTTTACATCTGTCCCTTTCTAACCAGTAAACACCACACATTCTTCCTCCTTCTTACTACTGTTAAAAGCCCTCTTATCTCCACCACCATGTTCCTTCCCTCACTTCCACGTTTACTGAGCTTGTGCTTATGGGTCAGGCACTGAGCTGGTGTAAATCAGGGTTTTGCAATTTGTACAATCAAGATTTAGGACCAGATAATTCTCTCCTGTGGAGGGGAGGGGGACCTCCTGTGCATTCTAGGATGCTGAGCAACATCCCTGGTCTCTACCCACTAGATGCCAGGAGCACCCCCACCCCAGTTGTGACAAGGCAAAGGTCCCTGTGGGGGTGGGGCTGGGGCAAAATTGCCCCCAGTGGAGAACTGGCCCATAGAATACAGAATATCAAGGTGTGTCTGCCCGTGAGAGCCTTGACAGAGGGTCAGCAAATTAGGGCCCAGAGGCTAAATCTAGCCCATCACCTAAGCTGGTTTTGCAATTTTCAGCGGTTGGGGGGAAAAAAATCAAAGAATTTTACTTTGTGACACCTGAAAACCACATGACATCCAAAGCTCAGTGTCCACACATAAAGTTTTATTGGCACACCGCCGTGCCTGCTCATTGACATATCATCTACGGCACTATGGCGGCAAGTTGGATAATCACCAGAGACCGTCTGGCCCGCAAAGCCGAAAATGCTTATGATCTGGCCCTTTACCAATTATCTGCCAGCCCTGCATCTAGAGGGGAGATGGACCTCGTGAAAGCAGCCAACCCTCCACGGGAAGCACTGCAGTAGGAGACTCTGGAAACCAGAGGAGGGGTGAAGAAAGCAGGGGAAAGAGGAGATGCTGAGGCCTGAGGACAGAAGAACTGTGAGGAATTGGGGGAAAGCAAACATGGGGGGGGCAGCATGGAAAGGCGGGGTGCAGACGGCCCTGACCTAAATTGAGAACTCGCCTGCAACTCCCCCAGCAGAAGCTCAGCAGCCGCTCCAACAGTGCTTAGCTCACGCCTGCACCCTCGATCCCGTCTGTCCTCCTCCTCTAGACAGGGAGCTCCTCCAGGGAAGGGCCTTGAACTTCCCATTCAGAGAAACCTCTTGTGCCTCCATTTTCACATCTTTAAATTGGGTATAATATAGTATCTACCCACAGAGCAGACGTTCTCCACTGGGGGCTGACTGTGTGATGGAGACATTTGTGGTCGTCATAACTGGGGTGCGGGTACGACTGGCATCTTGTGGGTAGAGGCCAGGGATGCTGCTCAACATCCTACAATGTGCCGGGCAGCCTCATGACAAAGAATTATCCAGCCCCAAATGTCAATAGTCAATAGTGCCAAGGTTGAGAAAACCTGCCTCAGCGGATCGGCATGAGGGTTAAAAGGTTACAGAAGCTTAGAGTAACACCTGGTGGGGGTAGGCGCTCAATAAGCATTAGCCCCTTAGGATTATTCTTCTCTCTCTAAAGTGTCCTGCTCTTTGCTAAGTCTTAGGTGAATGAGACAGACCTGGTGGGCTCTACTCTCATTAGCCCGTGAGTTGTCTTTTTCCAACTAGCCTGGAAGCCCCTTGATGGAAAAAAAAAATGTCTCTTTCTTGGGTGTGACAAAGTTGAGTAGACAGCACTGGTATACACTAAGAATTCAAAATTTGTGAATATGAAATAGTGGGAGATAAAAGACATGAATTTAGTATTACTTTATTCACTTTTTTGGTAAGAATACAAAGCTCCCCAAGTTGAAAAAACAAAACAAAATCCAAGGATCACATGATTTCAAAGGTATAGGGCACAGGACATCATCGACTGTGTTTGCACTGCTGGCCCTGGGTGCCCCAGTGGAAAGGGTTAAATAGAAATACCCACCTCTGCCCTTAGAGCAGACCAATGGGAGATGGCCAGTTTCACACCAAAATCCATCCGCCCCTTCTCCGGCCCTCACTGGAGACATTTCCCAGCTTCTCTGGCAGTTAGGGGTCATCATGTGGTGAAGATCTCTCTCACGGGAATATAAGTGGAGCTGATATTCATGCAACTTCCAGACATGACTCATAAGGTCCCTTGACTCCCCACCCCGGGCAGTGGGCGGATGGCCCCAGTTAATGTCTGCCTGCCCCTCACAATGTGACTTTGCAGCTCCTCCCATCAAGCAATGGGCTCTCTTTTCCTACCCACTGAATCTGGGCTGGCCTTCTGATCTGCTTGGACCAACTGAATGCAGCAGCAGTGAGGCTGTGCAAATTCCAAGCCTAGGCCTCAGGAGAGACCTTGTAGGCTTCTGCTCCTTTCTTGGCCCACAGCTGCTATCATGTGAACAAGCCCGAGCTAACCTGCTAGAGGATGAGACCATGTGGAGTAGGGGTGACTGCCCCAGCTGAGGCCATCCCAGACCAGCTGACAGGCTGTCGACCCCCAGCCTAGATTAGCAGGACCACCTGTCCAACCACAGCTGACCACACACACAGCGTGAGACCAAATGACATTAGAACTGCCCAGCCAACTTGTAGACTTGTGAAATTGTTACTTTTAAGCTACTAAATTTTGGGGTGATTTGTTATACAGCATAGCTAACTGGTATGCCCACTTGCCCACACTCATTCCCTTTTTATTGGCTGGATGCATTGGATGCAGACAACAGTGAGGCTTTGGGGGGCTGCAAAGCCACAAGATGAAAGGTGCCTGGGTTCCTAAATGACTGCAGAGCCCCCCATTGACCTAAGCCTAGGACTTTTATGTAAATGAGATATAAACTTCCAAGATATTACACTATGACATGTTTGGGTCTCTTTGTCACAGCTGCTTAGCTTACCCCACGTAATAAAGTTTTAAGTAAGTGAGCTCTTTGAGAAATGCAGTCCATGCATAAAAAGCACCTCTTTCTGAAACATACATCATACAGCTTCCACGTGGCTACTGAACAAACCTCAGTCTCCGCTTCTCAGAGATGTTCAGCGCATACTTTCGAATGGATTGGCTATTGAGATTTTCTGTGATTCCTCCCTCCAGTTGGGAGCTGTAAGAATCTGTCGGCTTCAGCAATGTGCCATTTTGCTTGTCTCGGGTAAGGATGGTCGTCCTCCTGCGAGCAACAGACCGGTAGCTTGGCAATTCTTGAAGGACGTTCACAGGTGGAGAAGAAAAGCAACTGGAGTCCAGAGAGAGGTTCTCTGGGTAAGAGAGAAGAAAACCATCATTCACTCTCACGTGCTTGGGAGCCAAAAGACTTGCATCTCAAGGACCATAACTTAAGCTTGCAGAGAGTCACTAGCCTGAGCCAGTGACAAAAGCATTTGGATCTTAATTATTTTATTTACCAGGTCTGTGGTCAGGACAATGAAATCATTTGTAAATGGGCTCGCTTGCAGCAGATGTGTTTGCAAAGATGCTGTGAGTGAGGCAGTGTTTGGCTGCAGCTACTAGCTAAGCATGTAGCCTTGGGCAAGTTATCTAAACTCTGTTTTTCACTTGTCAAATGGGGCTAATACTTGTTCCAATGACCCTCACACAGTGTAGGGTATAATGATGTACAAAGTTTGAAAAACATAAAGTACT
>JAQZBX010085152.1:0-13165 GCA_029593785.1 Cabassous unicinctus | reverse complement strand
TGAGAGACAAATATGAAGCTTTGGAATTACCTATTTCTCTAAAGTGGTCTTCCTTTTGTGTTTCTTCATTGTTGGAGGCTATAATCACACGTGCATAGAATGGAGGGGGGTACACTCTGCTTGCTGGATTAGGTCCTTGAGTTTTCTGAATCATTCCTTTCCCCTATGATATCTTGTATACATTTGAGGTACTATCTTTCAACTTGTGGATCCTACAAGTCCCTTTTCCCTTCTTAGTGTTGGCTAGGTCCTTCATAACCCATAGGAGAAATTTGGCGGCTGGGAGATACTTGTACTCTGAGTTCCTGGGTTTTAATTTGTCCATATGTGGATTCTGTTGATTTATGAGAATGAGTTTGATTATATTTCCAATACTTTCTAAAAAATTACATTATGTCATAAGAGCAGGTATTTATATATGGATATCTGCAATGAAATCTCTCTACCCTCAAGAACAGCCCAATGATGTCCAGAAAACCAGGAATAGCTTCCTTGAAAGAAAATCCAGAGCCATCTAAACATTCAGTAAACAATTGTGAAATCATGGAAAGAGATCTCTTCTGAATCATCGATTTACCTACACTCCCTTTAAAAATTAACATTTTCTTTGAATCTAACATCCGGTTCAGTTCATAATTTTAAAATAAAGTTTCTTCAACAGCTTTAAAAAAAACATTCATTGTTCAATTTGTCCACATGATGTAGTATGAGAACACATATCAATAAAACTAATAGATAAACAAAAAAAAAGTGGTTCAAGTTACAGCAAGAAAAACACCTATGTATGTCATAGTCAACAACTGGCGTGAGAGTGAATAATTTCTTCTTTATTCTTCTGGTATTTCTTTTTTTATTATTCCTATTATAGAGATATTGAAAAGGTTCAATTGTGATTGAAGAGACGAATGTACACCAATATCAATATACCGAGGATGAGGGAATGTACACTTTGGAAAAAGATATACAATTTAATATGTTTCAATTATACTATTTGCATTAAAAGTCATGGAGATGTCAGGAATTGTACACCCCAGTTGAGCCTTGGAATATAGTCATTAATCAGGTTTCAAAAATGCTCAGCCAAGTTTTAAAAAGGGATCACATTTCAAGTTTCTGCTGGAGATGTGTGCATGGGACCACTGGAAGGTGTTATGTCTGTTTATTTTCTAAGGTCATGATTTTTACTCTAGACTTCAAGCTTATGTATGTTCCTGTATAACTGAGATGCATCACTAAATATATATATTAATAGAAAAAGGGTGGTGGAAGACATATATGAATCTGTGGAATTACATCTTTCTCTAAAGTGGTTTCCCTTTTGTATTTCTTCATTGTTGGAAGCTATAACCATGCCTGCAAAGAATGGAAGGTGGTACACTTTGCTTGATGGATTAGGTCCTTGATTTTATGAACCATTCTTCTTCCCCATGATATCCTGTAAACATTTGGGTCACTCTATGTCACCTTATAGACCCTACAAGTCCCCTTTTCTCTTCTCGGTGTCGACTATGTCCTTCATAAGCCATAGGACAATTTTAGAGCCTGCGAGCTACCTCTACTCTGAGTACCTGTGTTTTCATTAGTCTATATGCTGATTCTGTTTCTTTGTAAGATTGTGTTTGATTTTATTTCCATTACTTTCTAAAAATTAACAATATGGGATAAGAGCAGGCATTTATATATGGATACTTCCATTACACTCTCTCTGCACTCATGAACAGCCCAATAATGTCCAGAAAATCAGGAATGGTTTCCTTGAAGCAAACAGGGAGCCCTCTATGCATTCAGTAAACAATCATTAAATCATGGAAAAAGACCTACCCAGAATTATCAATTTACCGACACTCCCTGTTAAAATTGACATTTTCTATCACTCTAATATCCATTTCAGTACATAATTTAAAATAAAGGCCTTTCAACAGCATTAAACCATTCATTGTTCACTTTGTCCACATGATGGAGTATGGGTTTACAGATCAATAAAACTGATAGATAAACAAAAAAAATTGTTCAAGGAAAGCCAGAAATATACCTATGTAGGTCAGTGTCAACAAATGGATTGAGAGGTAATTAATTTCTTCTTTATTCTTATGTTTTTTCTTTATTTATTAAAATTATTTTAGAGATTTTGGAAAGGTTTAATAATGATTGAAGAGATGAATGCATCCCACTGTGAATATACCAAGGACCAGGGAATGTACATTTGATAAAAAAAGACATTGGGTTAATATGTCTCAATAAAATAGACTTGTTTTAAAAATAATGGGGATGTCTGGAACTGTACACACACGTTAAGGCATAGATAATATTTATTAATCATATTTTAGAAATGCTCTGGACAATTTTTGAAAATGAATCACAATTCAACTTTCTGCTGGCGATTTGACAATTGAAAGGTGCTTAGCCCGTTTATTTTCTAAGGTGTGATTTCTGCTCCAGACTTCAAGTTTATGTAGCCTCATGTATGATTGATATGCATCACTAAAAATATATATTAAGAGAAAGAGGGTGTTGAGAGACAAATATGAAGCTTTTGAATTACCTCTTTCTCTAAAGTGGTCTCCTTTTGTGTTTGTTCATTTTTGGAGGCTATAATCACTCAGCATAGAATGGAGGGTGGTACACTTCGCTTGATGGATAAGGTCATTGATTTTATGAATCATTCCTCTCCCCCATTATATCTTGTAAACATTTGACTCAGTCTCTGTCACCTTGTGGACGATAAAAATCCCCTTTTCGCTTCTGGGTGTTGTTTTGGTCCTTCAGAAGCTATAGGAGATATTTCGAGTCTGGGAACTCTTTGTACTCTGAGTTCCCGGGTTTTCATTTGGATCTATGTGGAAAATGTTTCTTTGTAAGAATGAGTTTGATTATATTTCCAATACTTGTAAAAATTACAATATGTCATAAGAGCAGGTATTTACATATGGATACCTGCATCACAATCACTCTGAACTCAAGAACAACGCAATATTGTCCAGAAAAACAAGAACGGTTTCCTTGAAACCAAATCCAGAGCCTTCACAACATCCAGTAAACAATCTTGAAATCATGGAAAAATATCTCCTCCAAATTATCCATTTAACTAAACTACCTTTTAAAATTGACATTTTCTTTCAATCTAATATCTGTTTCAGTTCATAATTTTAAAATAAAGACCTTTTCAACAGCTTTTAAAAAGCCATTCATTGTTCACTTTGTCCACATGATGTAGTATGGGATCACCTATCAATAAAACTGATAGATAAACAACATATGATCAATATCCATGGCTCTTCTGTGTGTACAATTCGTGACAGCCCCACAATTTCTAAAACCAATCTGTTTTATTGAGACCTATTAAACCAATATCATTTTTATCCAATGTGTACATTCCCCAGTCCATGATATTTTCACCGTGGTGTGCATTCATTTTTCAAACATTACTAAACCTTTTCAATAGCTCTATAATAACTACAAAAATAAAGAAATACCAGAAGAAATTAGTAGAGACATCATGTAGACATACATGTAGAGCATGGATATGCTCTACATATGAATACAATAGCAATATGGGAAAAGAGCAGATATTTATAGCAACATATGAATACTGGTATATCATTCTCTCTGCACTCGAGAACCACATAATGATGTCCAGAAAATTAGGAATGGTTTCCTTGAAACAAAATTCAGAGCCTTCTAAACATTCAGTAAACAATCAGGAAATCTTGGAAAAATTTCTCCTCAGAATTATCGATTTACCTACTTTCCCTTTTAAATTTAACATTTTCTTTCCATCTAATATCCATTTCAGTTCATAATTTTAAAATAAAGTTATTTTCAACAGCTTTCAAGTTGCCATTCACAGTTTATTATTTCCAAATGATGTAATATTGGATCACATATCAAAAAACCTGATATAAACACAAAAAAGCTGTTCAAGGACAGCCAGAAAAACTCTTATATATGTCAGTATCAACAAATGGGTTGAGAGGTGAATAATTTCTTCTTTATTTTTCTGGTTTTTCTTGATTTATTATAATTATTATACAGCTGTTGAAATGGTTTAATAATGATGTAAGAGTTGAAAGCACACAACTGTGAATATACAAAGGACCAGGGATGGTACACATTGGATAAAAAAAATATTGGTTCAACATGTCTCAATAAAAGAGATTTGTTTTAAAAATCGTGGGGATGTCAGGAATTGTACACCCTAGTTGAGCCATGGATAATAGTAATTAGTCGTGTTTCAGAAATAATCTGATCAATTTTTAAAAATGAATCAAAATTCAAGTTTCTGCTGGAGATATGTGTATGGGACCACTTTAAGTTGTTATGCCCCTTTATTTTCTAAGGTCATTATTTCTACTCTAGAGTTCAAGTTTATGTATGTTCATGTATGATAGATATGCATCACTAAAAATATATATTAAATTTATATTTAAAAAAAGAGGGTTGTGAGACACAAGTATGAATCTTTGTAATTACCTATTTCTCTAAAGTGGTCTTCCTTTTTTGTTCTTAAATTTTGGAGGCTATAATCGCGCATGCACAGAATGGAGGGTGGTAAACTGATAGATGGATTAAGTCCTTGGCTTTTGTGAACCATTCCTGTCTCCCACGATATCTTGTAAACTTTTGTGTAACTGTTTGTCACCTTGTGGACACTGCATATTTAATTTTCCCTTATGGCTTTTGACAAGGTCGATAATAAGCCATAGGAGAAATTTGGAGGCAGGGAGCTATTTGTACTCTGAGTTCCTGGGTGGTCATTTGTGTATAGGAGGATTCTGTTTCTTTGTAAGAATGGGTTTGATTTTATTTCCAACACATTCTAAAAAATTACAATGTGTCATAAGAGAAGGTATTTATATATGCATACCTGCATCACTATCTCTCTGCACTCAGGAACAGCCCAATCATGTCCAGAAAATCAGGAATGGAACCTTTGAAACAAATCTGGACCCTTGTAAACATTCAGTAATCTATTGTGAAATCCTGCCAAAATATCTCCTCTGAATCATCATTTTATGTACACTCCATTTTAAAATTGACATTTTCTTTCAATCTAATATCAGTTTCATTTCATAATTTTAAAATAAAGACCATTTCAAGAGCTTTATAAAATCCGTTCATTGTTCACTTTGTCCACGTGATGTAGTATGGGATCGTATATCAATAAAACTGATCGATAAATTAAAAAGTTGTTCAACGATAGCTAGATGAAGAACAATGAATGTCAGTGTCAACAAATGGATTTAGAGGTGAATAATTTCTTCTTTAGTCTTCTGGTTTTTCTTTATTTACTGTAATGATTAAAGAGCTATTGAAAAGTTATTAATGATTGAAGAGATGAATGCACACCAATGTGAATATACCAAGAACCTGGGAATGTACACTTTCGATAAAAAAGATATTGATTTAATAAATCTCAATAAAACAGATTTGTTCTAATAATCGTGGGGAATTCAGTAATTGTTCACCCAAGGTGAGCCATGGATATTAATTATTATTCATGTTTCACAAATGCTCTGGACAATGTTTAAAAATTAATCACCATTCAAATTTCTGCTGGAGATGGGACCACTGAAAGGAGTTATGCCCCTTTATTTTCTATGGTCTTGAAATTTGCTGTGGATTTCAAGATTATGTATGTTCATATAAGATTGTTATGCATCACTAAAATATATATATTAAGAGAAAGAGGGCGGTGAGAGACAAATATGAAGTTTTGGAATTACCTATTTCTCTAAAGTGGTCTTCCTTTTGCATTTCTTCATTGTTGGAGGCTAATATCAAGCATACATAAAATGGAGGGCAGTGCACTCTGCTTGATGGATTAGGTGCTTGACTATTATTAAACTTTACTCTTCCCGATGATATCATGTAAACGTTTCAATCACTCTTTATCACCTTGTGGAACCGAAATATCCATTTTCTCTTCTGGGTGTTGGCAAGGTCCTTCATAAACCATAGGAGAAATTTGGAGGCTGGAAGCTATTTGTACTCTGACTTCCTGGGTTTTAATTTCTGTGTATGTGGATTTGGTTTCTTTGTAAGAATGACTTGGATTTTATTTCCAATAGTTTCTAAAAATTTACAATATGTCATTAGAGCAGGTATTTATATATCGATATCTGCCTCAAAAATTCTCTGCACACAAGAGCAGCCCAATGATGTACAGAAAATCAGGAATGGTTTCCTTGAAAGAAAATACAGACCCTTCAAACCAATCAGTAAACTATCATGAAATCATGGAAATGATCTCCTCTGAATTATTGATTTATGCACACTCCCTTTAAAATTGACATTTTCTTTCAATCTAAAGTGTGTTTCAGTTCATAATTTTAAAATAAAGACCTTCTCAACAGCTTCAAAAACACCATTCATTGTTCACTTTGCCAACATGATGTCATATGGGATCACATATCAATAAAACTGATTTATAAAAAAAACACGTTGTTCAAGGACAGCCAGTAAAACACCTATGTTGTTGAGTGTCAATCAAAGCATTGAGACGTGAATAATTTCTTTTATTTCTTCTGGTATTGCTTTATTCATTATAATTATTATAGAGCTATTGAAAAGGTTTAATAATGATGTAAGAGATGAATGCAGACCACTGTGAATATGCCATGGACCAGGAAATGTACACATTGGATAAAAATGACATTGGTTAAATATGTCTCAATAAAACAGATTTGTTTTTAAAATCCTGGGGATATCAGGAATTGTACACCTAAGTTGAGCCATGGATAATAGATATTATTACTGTTTCAGAAATGCTCGGCCAATTTTAAAACTGAATCAGAATTCATGTTTCTGCTGGAAATGGAACCTCTCTAAGGTGTTATAATCCCTTTTTCCTAATGTTGTGATTTCTGTTCTAGATTTCAAGTTTACGTATGTTCATGTATGACTGATATGCATCACTAAAAATATATATTTAGAGAAAGAGTGTGGTGAGAGACAAATGTGAATCTTTAGATTTACCTAATTCTCTAAAGTGTCTTCCTTTTGTGTTTCTGCACTCTTGGAGGCTAGGATCACGCATGCATAGAATTGAAAGTAGTACACTCTGCTTGATTGATTAGGTCCTTGGCTTTTAGAAACTTTCCTCTCCACCATGGTATCTTGTAAACAATTGAGTCACTCTTTTTCAAATTGTGTACCCAGAAAGTCCCTTTTTCTCTACTGAGTGTTGTGACACACCTTCATAAGCCATCGGAGAAATTTGGAGCCTGGGAGCTATTTGTACTCTGAGTTCCTGGGTTTTAATTTGTGTACATGTGGATTTCGTTTCTGTGTAAGAATGGATTTGATTTTATTTCCAATACTTTCTAAATAATCGCAATATGTCATAAGAGCAGGTATTGATATATAGATACCTGCATCACAATCTCTCAGCACTTGAGAAAAGCCCAGTAATGTCCAGAAAATCAGGAATGTTTTCCTTGAATGAAAATCGGGAGCCTTCTAAACATTCAGTAAACAATCATGAAATCATATAAAAAGATATAATGTGAACTATAGATTTACCTACACTTCCTTTTAAAATTGACATTTTCTTTCAATCTAATAGCCATTTAGTCCATAATTTTAAACTAAAGACATTTCAACAGCTTTAAAAAAGCCATTCATTGTTCAATTTGTCCACAGGATGTAGTATGGAATCAGATATCAATAAAACTGATAAGTAAACAAAAAATTTGTTCAAGGAGTCAGAAAAAGACCCATGAATGTCAGTGTCAACAAATGGATTGAGAAGTGAATAGTTTCATATTTATTCTTCTGGTATTTCTTTTTTTATTATAATTAATATAGAGCTTTTGAAAAGGTTTAATAATGATTGAAGAGATGAGTGCACCCCATGGTGAATATACCAAGGACCAGGGAATGTACACATTGGAGAAAAAAATATTGGTTTAATATGTCTCAATAAAACAGGTTTGCTTTAAAATCATGGGACTTCCAGGAATTGTACACCCAAGTGGAACAATGGATAATAATTATTAGTAGTGTGTCAGAAATGCTCTGTCCAATTCTTGAAAATGAATCACAATTAAAGATTCTGCTGGAGATGGGACCATTTCAAGATGTTATGCCCCTTTATTTTCTGAGGTTGTGATTTCTGCTCTAGACTTCAAGATTATGTAACTTCATGTATGATTGATATGCATCAATAAAATATATATTATGAGAAAGAAGTTGGTGAGAGATAAATATGAAGCTTTGGAATTAACTATTTCTCTAAAGTGGTCTTCTTTTACTTTTTCTTCATTATTGGAGACTATAATCTTGCACACATAGAATGGAGGGCGGTACACTCTCCTTGATGGCTTAGGTCCTTGACTTTGATGAACCATTCCTCTCCACAATAATATCTTGTAAACATTTGAATCACTCTTTGTCACCTTGTGTAACCTATAAGTCCCTTTTTGGTTTCTGGGTTTTGGCAAGGTCCTTCGTAAGTCATAGGAAAAATTTCGAGACTAGGAGCTATTTCTTCTCTGAGTTCCTTGGTTTTCATTTGTATATATGTGGATTGTCCTTCTTTATAAGAATGGGTTTGATTTCATTTCCAATGTTTTTTAAAAACTAACAATATATCAAAAGAGAAGGTACTTATATATGCATACCTGCATCACAATCTATCTGCATATTAAAAGAGCCCAATTATGTTCAGAGAATCAGGAATGCTTGCATTAAATTAAAATCCAGAGCCTTCTAATAATTCAGTAAATGTGAAACCATGGAAAAATTGTCCTAACAATTATCGATTTATCTGCACTCCCTTTTAATTTTAACATTTTATTTCATTCTAATATCCATTTAATTTCATAATTTTAAAATAAAAACCTTTTCAACGGCTTTAAAAAAGCCATTCATTGTACAATTTGTCCACATGATGTAGTATGGAATGACATATCTATAAAATTGATAGATAAACATAAAAAGTTTTTCAAGGACAGTTAGAAAAACACCATGTATGTCAGTGTAAACAAAAGAAATGAGAGGTGAATAATTTCTTCTTTTTTTCTGTTTTTCTTTATTTAAGTATTATAAAGCTATTGAAAATGTTTAATAATGATTGAATAGATGAATGCACACCACTGTGGATATACCAAAGATGAGGTAATGTACACATTGGATAATAAATATATTGGTTTAAAATGTCTCAATGAAACAGATTTTTTCAAAAATCGTGGGGATATGAGGAATTGGACACCCGTGTGGAGCCATGGATAGTAGTTATTAGTCATGTTTCAAAGATGTTCTGGTCAATTTTTAAAAATGAATCACAATTCAAGTTTTGTCTGGAGATGGTACCACTGTAAGTTGTTATTCCCCTTTATTTCCTAAGGTTGTGATTTCTGCTATAGACTTTACATTTATCTATGTTCATGAATGAATGATAACCACTAAGAATATATATTAAGAGAAAGTGGTTGGTGTGAGACAACTATGAAGCATAGGTATTACCTATTTCTGTAAAATGGTATTCCTTTTTGGTTTCTTTCTTGTTGGAGCCTCTAATCACACGTGCATAGAATGGAGGGCGGTACACTCTGCTTGATGGATTAGGTCCTAGACTTTTATGAACCATTCATCTCCCCCATGATATCACGTAAAAATTTCAGTCTCTCTTTGTCACGCTGTGGAAAATACCAGTTCCTTTTTCTCTCCTGGGTGTTGGTAATGTCCTTCATAAATCATAGGAGAAAATTGGAGGCTGGGAGCTATTTGTACTCTGAGCTTCTGTGTATTCATTAGTTTATATGTGGATTCTATTTCTTTGTAAGAATGAGATTGATTTTATTTCCAATACTTTCTAAAAAATTACAATATGTCATAACAGCAGGTATATATATATGGATACTGACATCACAATCTCTCTGCACTCGAGAACAGCCTAATGATGTCAAGAAAATCAGAAATGTTTTCCTTGAAACAAAATCCGTAGCCTTCTAAACATTCAGTAAACAATCGTGAAATCTTGTTAAAAGATCTCTTCAGAATTATCAATTTACCTACACTCCCTTTTAAAATTTACATTTTCTTTCAATCTAACATCCTTTTTACTTAATAATATTTTAAGATAAAGACCTTTTCAACAGCTTAAAATAAGCAATTCATTGTCCACATTGTCCACATGATGAAGTATGGGATTACATATCATTAAAATTGATAGAAAAACAAGAAAGTTGTTCAGTGGCACCAGGAAAACATTCATGTATGTCAGTGTCAACAAATGGATTGACAGGTGAATAAATTTTCCTGTATTCTTCTGGCATTTCTCTATTTATTATAATTATTATGGAGCTTTAAAAGGATTTAATAATGATTGAAGAGATGAGTCCACAACTCTGTGAATATACCAAAGACCAAGGAATGTACAAATTGGGCAAAAAATGTATTGGTTTAATATATTTCAATAAAACAGATTTTTTAAAAAATTGTGGGGATATCAGGAATTGTACACTAAAGTGGAGCCATGTATAATAGTTATTAGACATGATTCAAAGATGCTCTGGCGAATACTTAAAAATGAATCATTATACAAGTTTCTGTTGGAGAGTGGACCACTGTAAGGTGTTATGCCCCTTTATTTTCTATGTTTGTGATTTCTGCTCAAGATTTCAAGTTTATGTATGTTCATGTATGACTGATATGCATCACTAAAAAGATATATTTATATAAAGAGTTTGGTGAGAGACAATACGAAATTTTGGAAATACCTATTTCTCTAAAGTCGTGTTCCTTCTGCATTTCTTCATTGTTGGAGGCTATAATCACGCATGCTTAGAATGGAGGGCAGTACATTATGACTGATGAATTAGGTCCTTGACTTTTATGAATCATTCCTCTTCCCCAGGGTATCTTGTAAACATTTGAGTCACTCTGTCACCTTGTGGACACTACAAGTCCCTTTTCTCTTCTCTGTGTTGACTATATCCTTCATAAGCCATAGGAGAATTTTGGAACCTGGGAGCTACCTGTAATCTGAGACCCTGGGTCTTCATTGGTGTATATGCAGATTCTGTTTCTTTGTAAGATTGTTTGATTTTATTTCCATTACTTTCTAAAAAATAACAATATGTTATTCATATTGTATTCATATGTCCAGAAAATCAGGAAATATTGCCTTGAAAGAAAATTCTGAGGCTTCTAATCATTCAGTAAAAAATCATGAAATCATGGAAAAAGATTTCCTCAGAATTATCACTTTATTTACACTCAATTTTAAAATTAACCTTTTCTTTTGATCTAACATCTGCTTAGGTTCATATTTTTAAAATAAAGACCAATCAACTGCTTTTTAAAAGCCATTCATCATTCACTTTGTCCACATCATGTATTATAGGATCACCTCTCAATAAAACTGATAGATAAACAATAAAAGTTAATCAAAAACATCATGAAAAACACCTAAATATGTCAGTGTTAACAAATGAATTGAGAGTTGAATAATTTCATCTTTATTCTTCTGGTTTCTCTTTATTTATTATAAATATTATAGAGCTATGAAAATGTTTAATAATGATAGAAGAAAAGAGCACACACCACTGTGAATATACAAATATATATATATATTGTTTTAATATATGCCAATAAAAGAAAATTTTTTAAAAATCATTTTTTAAAAATCATTGGCATGTCAGGAATTGTACACCCAAGTGGACCCATGGATAATAGTTATTAGCCATGTTTCAAAGATGCTCTGGCCAATTTTATAAAAGGAATCAAAATTCAAGTTTCTCTTATAGATGGGACCTCAGTAATGTGTTATGCACCTTTATTTTCTAAGGCTGCGATTTTTGCTCTAGAATTCATGATTATGTATGTTCATGCATGATTGATATGCATCACTAAAAATATGTATTAAGAGAAAAACGGTGGTGAGAGAAAATATGGAGATTTGGAATTACCTGTTTCTCTAAAGCAGTCTTCCTTTTGTGTGTCTTCATTGTTGGGGGCTATAATCACGCATGCATAGAATGGAGGTCATTACACCCTGCTTGCTGGATTAGGTCCTTGACTTTTATGAACCATGTCTCTCCCTCATGATATCTTGTAAATTTTGAGTGACTCTTTGTCACCCTGTGGACACTACAATTTCCTTATTCACTTCTGGGTCTTGACAACGTACTTCATAAGCCATAGGGGAAATTTGGAGCCTGGGAGCTATTTGTAGTCTGAGTTCTTGGGTTTTCATTTTTGTATATGAGGATTCTGTTGGTTTGTAAGAATGAGCTTGATGCTATATCCAATACTGTATAAAAAAATTAAAATATGTCATAAGAGAATGTATTTATATATGGATACCTGCATCACACGCACTCTGCACTCGAGAAGAGCCCAGTATTTCCAGAAAATCATGAATGATTTCCTTGAAATGGTATCTGGAGCCTTCTAATCATTCAGTAAACAATCTTGAAATCATTGAAAAAGAGCTCCTCAGAATTATCATTTACCTGAATTTCCTTTAAAAATTAACATTTTCTTTCAATGTAATATGGGTTTCAGTTCATAATTTTAAAATAAAGACCTTGGCAACACATTTTTAAAAAGCCATTCAATGTTCACTTTGTGCACATAATGTAGTATGGGATCATATATCAATAAAACTGATAGATAAAGAAAAATTTTGTTGAAGGACAGCCAGAAAGACGCCTATGTATGTCAACGTCACCAAATGGGTTGAGAGGTGAATAATTTCTTCCTTATTCTTCTGGTTTTTCTTTATTTATTGTAATTATTATAGAGGTATTGAAAACGTTTAATAATGACTGAAGAGATGAATGCACACCACTGTGAGTATACTGTGGACCAGGGAAGATACACATTGGATAAAAAGTATTGGTTTAATATGTCTCAATAAAACAGATTTATTTTAAAAATTGTGGGGAGGTCAGGAATTATACACAAAAATTGAGCTATAGATAATATTTATTAGTCATGTTTCAGAAATGCTATGGCCAATTTTTGAAAATGAATCAAAATTCATTTTTTTTCTGGAGATGGGAACTTTGCAAGGTGTTATGTGTCTATATTTTCTAAGGCTGTGATTTCTGCACTAGACTTCAAGATTATATATGTTCATGCATGATTGATCTGCATCCCTAAAAATATATATTACTAGAAAGAGTGTGGTAAGAGACAAATGTGAAGCTTTGGAATT
>JAQZBX010085151.1:0-13146 GCA_029593785.1 Cabassous unicinctus | reverse complement strand
TTAGCATCCCTCAAAAGGGAGTCTGCACACATTTGCTGTAGGTGAATGCACTTGCTGATTGTAGAGTGTCATTTAACTTGGCTTTGCTGAGAGATGCTTCTCTCACCTCTTCTCATCAGTTTGTGTTCAACATGGGTGATTGTGGGTGGCAATACACATGGGTATAGCTGTTACAATTTACACAAGTCAAGATTATGTTTGTGTCTTCATGCGTTTGGGGTACCTAACTTTTTAACAGCACTTTTTTTTCCTGGGCACTAACTGGTTAGTTCAACACCAAATTGGTAAACACCTACAAATTGTAATCTGACATGAAGCATCTTATAAGCCATTTGTAACTAATTAGACTAGTTAAATAATATATTACCATCCATGATTGTATATTGGAGTGCTACCTATAGACTATTATGGTCCCTATTCACTGTCTAATACTCTTCCATGAGTGGGTCATAAAGGGCTGGGGTGGTAGCTAGCACATGCCTTGCAGGTGTGCACACCTACCTCATCAGAGAGCACCAGGGGATGGGATTTTATTTAATTAAGTAATACAAGACTTATACAAATATCCACTGACCTACTATGCCCAGGAGTCATGCTCTGCTCAGGCGGCAACTGAAGACTCAGTCCCTGTGCTCTAGGAGTTTGCTGCTCAAAAAGACAGACAAGACACAGTGTGACAATCACCTAGGTTGGGTGTTATTAGGGTCCCACATAGGAGGACCCCCAGCCGGCTCCAGTGAGGGCCACCCAGGGCTTCCCAGAAGAAGGGAAACAAACTTGATCCTGGGAAACCAATAGGAGGGATGAGTCAGGCTGAGCTGGGTTGGGGAGGTCAAAACAGAGCCACAGGGGAGGTCAAAACAGAGCCACGGGGCAGTGTGTGCACAGGCACCAAATAACGCCTTAGCAATGGCCTGGGGGAGCAAACAGGATTACTGTGCTCTTGAAATGGTGGAGTTAAAGCATTTGGGTCTGGGGTATCTGCAGTAAGAGCTAGATAGTCATTCAGCATCATGCTTATTTCAGTAATCCTGACCCAAAAGAGTCAGCCTTACACATATTCCCTCTTTACGCCTAGTTCTCTGCCTCTGGGCACCCACAAAATGAAATTGTAAAAGTCTCTGACTTTTAACCAGTAAGACTTTCTGGATCCCAGAGGGGATTTCAATGCATCCGTCATATCCCTCCATATAAATACTTGACCCCTTTATTTGGAATACTCTGGGTAAGTTGTCAGAATGAGCATAAAACAATCCAATCCTAAGCATCTTCTTGGTGTAATTGACTTTGTGTGTGTGTTGGTATTCTAGAAAATTTTTAAAAAGCCTTCGTTATCTGAAGAGTTCAAAGATTTCTTGAACCCAAATGGATGATCACAGGAATCTCAGATGTTTGCTCTTCTGACTGGTTGCCCCACCTGTTAGCTCTCAGGGGACCAATAAAGAGGCTTTTTAGAGTTATCCAGGGCTTCCCCTTGACTCTGGAAAGCATTCTAAATGGAACCTTGTGGCCAGGGTCTCAGTGGGGTCTTTCTTGCTTTGCTCTTGGTAGCAAGGGGTTTCCGGGTGAGCTCTCACAGCCATGTTCTCTGCAGGGTTCCAGCCACCTCCCCTCTTTCCCTATACTAACCTGCTCAACAACCCCCTCAGAGAATGTACACCTTATTCTTAAGGGGGCTCTTAAGGATGATGGTCATTCTTCTGTGGCTGCTTTCTGCTGGTTAGGGGGCGTAGGCCCTGCCTGACAGAGTGTAAAACCCTCTGGCCATTCTACTGAGGTTGAGAGAAGATGGGTCCAGCACATTGGTTGGAGCTGGATAAAATCCTTGTATAACTAATATCTTGTTCTGGAAGGCATTGGTTCTGGAAGAATAACCTTAGTTAGAATTTAAGATACATCATCCCACTAAAAGGATAAAGAAGATGGTGGAAAACAGGCCCTAAAAGGGGGCCAGTCATGACATATTGGACCATGAGAGTGAGAAAAGCCAGGTGCCTCCAGAGGCTACATCCTCTTGAAGTTTATGGGGAACAGCATTCTTCCTTGAGTCCTTTTATGCAGTTGGTTAACTCTAGGGAGGGAGCGGCTGGGTTTGGTATAAATTGCCAACTCCAGCTCCCATGGCAGTGGTTATGCCTAGGATAACCACCTGTGCTAGGAGAGGTATGAAGGGAGGCACTTCCCTAGACATAAACTCACAGACAGTATAAGCAGCAACAAGACAAGCATATGGCAAGCAAAATAAAGACAGTACTTAAGAAAGCCATTCCTTTATCTTATAGGTACATTGATTAACTACTTAGAAAATGAATTAAGTTTACCAAGACTTTTATCATGTTTAATATCCTTCTTGATATGATCTAGAATAGAAGAGCTTTTATCATAATCATCAGGCCTATAGTTACAGTACTTAATACTAATCAATGCACAAGTTCCTCTTTGAGCTGTAGTTAAGAGATCTAAGCTCCAGGTTTGCAATACCATACATGTTCTCTTTCCATGGGAGCAGGCCATAATGTCAATTGTGTTTGTTCTACTCACATCACTCTGGTAATTACTGCTCTACTTGATAGGCCTTTCAAACAGCCAGCATGCTGCAGCACTGTTAGACCTTGGAGGGAAGCTCCAGTATTTCACCAGCCTGGTGCATAGCACCCTTCAGTACTACGAAACAGAGCCAGTCTGGAGGCACTGTCCATTGTAAACCCGGCCATATTGAACCATCACCAGCTGCTGCAAAAGTCTGATACTGCACCGTACTCTCCATCCACTTCAGGAGCATGTCCAGATTTGGTAGATACTTTTGTTGTTTTAGGGCTAGTAGTGACTGACCTAGCCAATAACTCGAATGCAGAGGCACCACGCAGAGTATTGGGGCCTGGTTTGAATGCACAAGAGAGTTTGACAACACTGAAGTCTATCTCTTAGCTTTCATATACTTTCTAAAGACTTTCAAAGCAGTTTATAGCATATCAAGTGAACTTGACTATTTTAGTACTTTACTTCTTCTGCACCTTTACCACGATGACATTAAACAGCTATTTTACTTTACCAGTACAGGAAAAACTGGTTTCTCAATTATTTTACAACGACCTAAGATTCCCAAAGGAATGAAGGTTATCTTCCCCTTACCACCACCTTAACATGCAGATTGAGGCAGTGTCTGAAAGGTTTCTCTGATATGAAGCTACTGTTTGTTATCAATATCAATTTAGGTTTCTAATTAATAATGGCTTCCTGGAATTAGCCATTCAAATGCTTTAGTTTAGAAAAGGCTTTTACAAACTTCTTATAATTAACGATAACCACAGACTAGTTACTTTACATTTAAATAAGCTTATTAAATTACAGTTAGCAACCAGTGAAATTTACCTTTATCCATTTAAAATTCTTGTCTTAAACAAGAATTTCATTCTGTTTAACAGAATCTCATTCTGTTCTGTGAAAATTGATCATTTCATTTTAGGACAGATATAACTTTCCTTCTTTAACTTTAATTTCATTAAATACAAACTTACAACTTTCATCATCTTAAAGATTTAATACATATGTTAATTTATTTTATTAGTAACTGTGATGGTTAGGCTAATGTGTCAACTCAGCCAGGTAATTGTGTCCAGGTGTTTGGTCCAGCAAGCACTGGGCTAATTGGAATACAAGAAAATTTATGGACTTTGGTCACCAGTGAATTTACTGGGTAGATGGCTGATTACATCTGCATCAATCAGGGAGAATGCATCATCAATGGGTGAAGCTTTATCCAATCAGTTGAATGCCTTAAAAGGGGAAGTGATTTCAACATTCAGAGAAAATTTCTCAGCTTGTCTTTGGGTAGCCAACTTCTCCCAGAAACTCATCAAGGACCTTCACTGGACTTTCATTGGAGCCCCTGGTTTGCAGCCTGCCTGCGAAACCTGGACTTGTGCATCCCCACGGTCACGTGAGAGACTCTTATAAAATCTCATATTATTGACAGATATCTCCTGCTGATTCTGTTTCCTAGAGAACCCTGACTAATACAGTATCTTATAAACCTGGGGAGATTACATCCAAGCTAAATAAAATTGAAACAATTATTTATGCAAGGAATCTTCTTTACTCCTTCCACAGAGAGGCTAAAACTTCTTTTTTCTTTAATAAAATTCTAAAATTGTGAATAACCTTAAAAGCATACTGACTTCTAGGTTCTGGAATACATTATAATTATTTTTTTAAAATTATAATTTAGAAAGAGTTTTCCATAGCTTTCAAGGACTTTTTCCCTTACTGAAATTTGATGATTGGATTATTGATTACTCTCATTGTAAGATTGTTAAAAGGTTTAAATTGGGGAATTACAGGACAAACTATGATTCTTAATTCCCCGGCCTAGCAAGCACTTCTTTAACTTTTATCAACTTGAATAGACCTCTTTTAAGAATTTTCATTTGTTAATTTGATATTACCATCCAGATGTATGAAAAAATATGTTAAACAAATAGACAGAAACAAGTAGAGAGTTAGACACAAACACACAACACACCAATGTGACTTATAATTTTCATTCTCTTACAAAATAAGTTTAATTGTAAGATAACATTTAAAAGATCTCTTTGAAGGCTATTTCTGATTATTCTAATCTGCACTGTGACCATGCAGTTTTGCACAAGAATTTTGTTCCTTTTAGTTGTTGGCTTATAACCAAATTGTCCCCAGTGTTTTAAAATACGATTTACTTTTCCTTTATTTCAGAGCTTTGCTTATTTCCCATTTTGACTTTGACAGGCCTTGGATGAGCAGCCCTAATCCCAATATATACTCACTGAGGTCATTGAAGTCTCAAGGGAAACTGCTTTTTTTCCCCTCATGACCTGCTGCTTTCAGAATTCTTGACACTCAATGCGGGAGGACCCCCACTCCTCAGTCCTTGGAGATAGCAGGACTCCAGTGGCTGCTGGACTGGAAGAGTTCACGTCCAACCCTGAGGGCCAAGGATACCCAACATGCAGCGATTTCCTCAAAGTCATGGGGTCCCGCAGGGCTCTTGCCCAGAGTAGGTAAATTGGAGTCCACACCTGGATAATCATGAGAGAAAGCAGGGCTTTTAACACCAGTGGAAGGACAGGAGATGGGTGTCTCAAATTTGTCTTTCCCCAAGCCCAGGGGAGCAGAAGTTTCCATGGCTACAAACAAGGGAGAATAAAGTGGTTGCCATAACAATGATGAGCAAGTACACCTAAGGGTGAGGCCAGTCCTGAAATAACCACAAACAAAGACAAACTCAGTTTAGATTTACCATCACAATAGCATACGTACAGGAGGGTGAGGCTTGACTTGAAGTAACCATAAACAAAGATAAGTTTAATTTATAAACCATTACTATAACAAGCATATACAAGGGTGAGGCTAGACCTGAAGTCACCATAAACAAAGGTAAATTAGTCTAAGATTAGTCTAAGATTACCATCACAATAGGTCTAGACTAAACCCACCCAGGTATAGCAATTTCAGATATTATCCTTCTGCTGTTTTATAATATAAAGGCATCTATATAATGATCTTAACTCTTAGTTACAGTTTCTAGTAAGTTTTCACTTTAAAGCAAAATGGGCACTTTTGTTTATTAACTAAGCAACTAAATCTATTTTATTAGTAACATTAATGTTGCTATTTTTCCTGCTTTTCTAGCAGTTGAACTAATTCTATGTGATTTATACATCAAATCCAATTGCAAGATAGTATTGGCATATAAAGACTCATTTTTAGGTTACCTTTTACTGTTATCCAATCTGTAACAAACGAACCCCAAATCTGATTTATGAGTGTCTAGGCACGAGCAGACTGACTAAGTTAAATTAAGCACAGATTAGAACAGGAGAGAATTTTATATACTTACTTAGCTTAGGGAAAAACCTGCCTTTAGAATCACCTTCACGCAAAGCTCCCAGGGTCTGTGCATGACAGAAACCTCGTGCAGGACCCTCCAGCTTTGTTCCTCCAGGAAAATCCTTGGGCTTTGGTAGGTATAGACTAAGGGGTCCAGGGAAGCTCTGTTCCCAATGAGACACGAACTGGGGCTTCTCGGGGGGCTGCATCCCATCAGTTACCTCCTGCAAGGGGTAAAGCCCTATGAGTCTTTTTCACTGGAAGCATCAGAGTGTTGCAAAGCAATAGGAAGGGAGCTAGGAATAACCAGGAACTTTTAAAATCCTGGGCCAGAGACAGGGGAGAGGTTTAGTAATCAGCCTAGATCTGGATTCTCCATTCACGCCCGTTGTTAGGCACAACCAAGGCTAGAGAGGTCTGGAGTGGCAGGTTAGGACTGAGTGAAGTGGCTGTCATGTTAGATGAGAAATTAACAATCTTACCTGCCACGTCAAGGGTCATCCAAGGCCTCCTGGTTGATGGTTCACGCTGGCTTCAGGCCCCTTCCGTCCTTCCCGGGGGACAAGGCCCCAGGGGTCCGGGTGGTGAGACAGCTTGGGGCCAGGTTTCTGCTGATGGGGAGCCTGGATTCTGGTGACCCCGACGTGACAGTGCCTTTAATGGCGGCAGTTAAGAGGTGAGCTTGCTTCAGACCCTGTGCTCGCCCCTCCTTACCTTCTCCATCTTGGCTGCAAGACCTTGATTGTTGAAAACAGAGAAGGCTGTTTCTAAAAGGGAGTTAATGGAAGCTTGGGGGCCCAGGAAAGGTTTCTGCAGCTTTATACGACTAGCCAAGGAAGACTGGAGTTCCTAGGAGCATCTGTCCTTCTCTGGAGTTAGGATCTACCAGAGGGTATTTTTATTGCCTCTACGAGCTTTTTTTGATATAAGGCTGGGTTTCTAGGCTCTGCTTCTGAATAATTTCCTAGAACTTATTAAAACTGACCAGTTTGGTAGCACTTGTCCTCATCCCTTTGAGGAGACATGACCACGTGGTCCCTGGCCCTCAGATCTGTCTGTCCTCTCCTTTTCTCTCACTCAAGAGCCCACTCTTGGCCAGAGCTCATTCTACAGTCACTGCCAGGGACTGAGTTTTGCAGCCAAACCAGACATTTAGAGGCACGTTAAGAAGCAGAGACCGACCTGCAAACAGCCTCAGGGGTCCCAGAGATAATGGATTAACAGGAATCTCAGGGTCTCCTGGGGGCTGAGTAAGGAACAAACCTCTGGGCCTCGCTAATAAATTAAAACAGGGCACAGACAAGCTTTAATGAAAAAGCCTAGACTCAGCAGTCTTCATCGGGTGTCAGGGCATTACTTGCCTTTTTGTCTCCTGCCATGGCTCACCAAACATGTTAGCAGAAAGCTCTGGGTTCTGGGCTTCTTGGTTCTTAGCTATGTCACATAAAAGAATTTAAGGACATGCCATAGGGTAGGCAACTGAGTAAAGAGTTTATTAAGAAACAAGAAACCTAGAAATGAAATAAGTACACAACCCGAGACATGGGTAGGGTATACTACAAGGTGAGACACACCCTCCAGGCAATTTTAAACTTCAGAGAGACTCGGTGAAATCGACTTGTTCCAGGCATGCCGTGGCTCCAAGAGGTCACGTGAGAGACAGGGCAAGTGCTGCCTGTGAACAACTTCTCTGTCCCCTCTCCAAGTTTCTTACTAAAGAGACCTACGTACCCACGATCCCAGAGTCCTCCCAACCATCCTCTCCTCTGTATTAGTCAAGGTTCTCTAGGCAAACAGAACTGACAAGAAATATCTGTAAATATTACGAGATTTTATACAATTGTCTCACACAACTGTGGGGGCGCACAGGTCCAAATTCTTTAGGGCAGGCTGCAAGCTGGAAACTCTAATGAAGGTTTTCAATGAATTCTCCAGGAGAAGCTGGCTGGTAGAAGTAGAGGTGGAAGTTCTCTCTTCTGACTGCTGAAATCATCACTTCTCCTTTTAAGGCCTTCAACTTTCACTGCTGAATTCAGTCTCCTCAGTTGACTATAGATGTAATCAGCCATAGATGCAATCAACTCACTGATGATGCAAATCCATGTAATGTAACAGTAACAATTAGGACAGTGGTTGCTTGACCAAACCACTGGGCACCATTACCTGGCCAAGTTGACACATGAGTCTAATCTCTCTTCTCTTCTTCTTCTCCTCCCCACTGAAACTCATGCTGTAGCTTCTGATTCCTTCCTCCTCACATATTCATTAGCTTCCTTTTCTATTACTGCTGTAACACATTACCACAAGTTTAATGGCTTAAAACATCATAATTTTATTATTGTAGAGATCTGGAAGTCAGAAGTTCAACAAGGGTGTGTGGAGCGAGTTGCTGTATGGTGTGTCATGGGAACACAGGCTCAGACACAACAAAACTTTCAGCAAATGACCACTTTATTATTCACACAGCACAAAGGGTCCAAAAGAGCAGATGAAGAGATCCCATCATGGCTGATCTCCTGGGGAGGCCAACTCCTCTGGTCAGGGTCAGTGGATTCACAGAGGAAAGGGGAATCAAACCTGTGCTGCTCCAGGGTGGGGTATTCATAAACCCAGGGGGAGGGGGCCCTGCCACTGAGCATTCCCAACTTGATGAGCTGCTGAGGTGCTTGTTCCTGGTTTTTGGGTTGAAGGTACAGTCAGGCCTTTCATTATACCTAACATCTCTCCCAGACTGCAGAATGAGAACATATTGAAACATCTGCACAGAGTAGAAAAGGAAGTTGGTAGGTGAGGGCTGGGAGATGGCTGCCAAGTGTGTCTGTGACTTCCCCAGCAGTCTCATTGGGCTAACATCAAAGTGCCAGCAGGGCTGTGCCTTTTGCAGATTCTAGAGGTTGACCATGTCCTTTGGCTTGTGGTAACTTCCTGCCATGGCTCACCAAACATGTTAGCAGGCATTTCTCTGTTCCATCATCACATCTCTTCCTCTGACCACAGCTGAGAAAGGTTCTCTGCTTTTAAGGATTCATCTGATTAGATTGGGCTCACCCAGATAATTCTAGATAAGGTCCTTACCTTCATCACATCTGCAAATTCCCTGGTTTGTCATCTAAGGTAACATGTTCATAGGTACCAGGGATGAGGACATGGCATTTCTGTGGACCATTATTCTGCCTGCCACACAGATTCATAGTAAAATAAAACAATTCTGGCCACTGGAGGGGATATGCTTACCTATAGTATGCCTACAATATGATTATGTGTTTATTAGTAACAACAGACTTGATGACTCTGGGTTCCTGTTATTCGAAGCACCAGGTGGCTAATTTCAATCCATGCTCACTTAAGATGTCCCTTCATCAGTACATCAACATTCCCAAAATAGCCATGAGCCATGGGCAGGTTTTCATTCTGGCATTTGAAATGACAGTATTGTGTGGCTTCTTCTTTCCACAGCTTAGTACGGTGGTCTCCTGGGTCCTTGACTTAGGGGGACTTAGTTAAAACTGCTGTTAGTACAGGGCACATATCCTTTGAAAGGCGAGCTCCTAGTGTGAGGTTCCCTGGACATCAGGTTTTAAAAGCTGTAGAAAGTAGAATGACTCCTGAGCCAAACCCAGTGAATTCTTCCAGAATTGACAGAAATGGCAGATCAGACTATGAATGGCGGTGAGGAAAGTGGATTGTGAAGGGAGGACAAAGAAAATGGAAAGGAAAGAGACTGAATAATATTCAGTGACTCCTACTATAGTATATTCCATGTGTAATATTTGCACTGTGAGCAAACATTTCAGAGGTTCTTAACCAAAGTTCACAGAGTTAGACGTCACTTTCAATTCCCAAACTCCTCCTCTCTCAACTTTGGATCCTTTCTTTGTTGGGGTCCCAGCCCAGGCCAGCCCAGAGCAGACCCTGTAAGGGAGCTGTGCTGGCTCACTCCAGTACCGCTGCTTCCACACCTTTCTCATACTCTCTGTCTCAGTGCTGCTTGCTGCTTTGATAACATGAATCACTGTTTTTAAATCTTTCCTTCCTTCTGTTGTTTCTCTCTCTCTCCCTATCTCTCTCTTTCTTTCTCTCTGTAACCCCCCCCAATGAACCCAGAGTTTTACCAGTGCCTTGATGCACTTAGGTCCCCTTAGACTTTGTGTCTCCCATATCTGTGACAAAGTTCTAGCACATTCTGAGCACCTATGAAAAAACAGTTGACAAACGTACAGAATCAATGAAAGAACAGAATAGAATCTAAGGAAAGCAAAGAGATTTGATCAAGTTTTTAGGCTTCATTCATTTGGTGAATTCTGGAAAAGAGAAGGGTAAGCAACTGGTTCGTCAAGGAGGAACTTTTTTTTTTATTTGAAAAATTTCATTTTGCCTCACTTTTTAGAAGTAGCATAAAACTACACATTTATGAAGCAAGTAAATTTGAAATGTAATGTAATGGGGACTTTTATAAAGGCAAATGTTGACTATCATTTCGTTGCTTACAGTTTTAAAGGCTGCCAAGCAGAGCAAATCAAGAGGTCGTGTGCAGCCACAAGCCGTGTTTTGATGAAGCTCTGTTTGAGTCAGTTCCCTGCGAGAGTGAACGCAGTAACCCCAAGCTTTGGGGGTTCGTCCTTCATTGCTAGTGGTGCCTACTGCCATTTGTCTTGGATGGTAGGTGCTGTGCCATTCCCACACCAGTGAATGATTGAACATTTTAGTTAGGATTTCCCAAGCTCCCACAATGTCAGTATCATAAATGCCATTTCTTATTTCTTCTGTATGAGCTTGCGATTAGAAGACAGGATCTTCATCTTGAAAAACAAAGTGAAAGAGGAATAATGTAAGAATGGTCAAGTGGTCTCATGTAAAATTTGTCTGCCAGATGCAAAATTGCCCAAATTAAACCCCCATGAATGGTCAAAATTCCCACAGTTAAAATTCTAGAACATTCAGTGCCATGTGGCTAGAGAAGATTAGACTCACTTTAGTGGGTCCAGTTCATTCCATCAACCCTCAAAGAATAAGGGTGTTTCACTAGAGTTGTGGAATCATTTCAAGGAACACATTCATTGTAGAGCAAATACATACAAGTGAAAGAATAGCCCACTCTGCAGATCCATTTGAATTTTAATCATATTTTATCTTGAAACATATTTTGTCTTGTGCCATAGTGTGAACTTCTTTAAAGCCTTTCTAGAGGTAGATATTGTATGAAGCAATCAACTGATTAATCAATTGACAAAGAAAGCATAAACAATGAGCATCTAAGTGTGTCCTGTGTGAATCTGAGTTTTGCAAGGGACAAATTTAAATCAATGAGTGAAGTGTGAATATCACCAGGCTACCCTTAGGAAAAAAAATGTAAGTAGGAAATATTCCAGTTGCATCAGTATTCAGCTCTGCCATTAATCTGAGATGAAAAAATCACCCAGAAAAATGTTCTGTATTTAATCCCTTACTTTAAGTGATAATTTATCATGAGCCTAAGATATATTTTGGTATAATAATGTTTGGCTATCTGTAAAACATTTTCTTAATGAGAAAATGCCTGTATCCTAACAATTTCTGTTTTATGGTGTGCTTTCTTTTAAGTGATATTGTTAGTAAAACTTTATAGCTTAAAACAAATAAATTAAGAATGTAATTAAATACAGAAAATGATCTGAGATAAAAATGCTGATAAATTTAAGTAAGCTAATACTTTAGTTAAGTTTTGTATTGTATATTAAATTGCATTTACATGTTCTGTAATCTATTCACCTAAGAGCAACATAAACAGAATGGTAATCTCATTTTTTGTGTGTTTTAGTGGAATAATATTTACTGGTATAAAAATTACAGTCTTAATAATAGCAAAAAATTTCACCTTGAATTTTCTATATTTTGTCTTTAGGAAGGTACAACAACTACCTTTTTTAAAAATTTTATTTATTAATTAATTAATTTTTTTTTTATATTTCAAAAGATGCTTAGATTACATAACTGTTACACAAAAATTACAGGGATTTCCATGTTCCCTACCTCCCACACCTCCCATAACATCCCACATAAACATCTTTCATTAGTGAGGCACATCACCTACAATGGATATACACATCCTGGGGCTTTGCCACTAAGCATGGACCATATTTCACATTGTAGACCCCACTCTCTCCCACACAGTTCTGCATGTTATATGCTGATGTAAAATGCCCTATATCTGTCATTGTAATGTTACTCAGGATAATTCCCAAGTCCTGAAAAAACACCTGTATTACAACTGCTTTTCCCTTTCCTGCCCCAAAAGCATCCAGTGGCCACTGGCTCTACCTCACTGTTGTAATTTCTTCCATTGCTTGAATCACATTATGTCTACAACAGAATACCATTAAGTCTACTCTAGTCTATAGCTCTTCCCCCAATCCTGGGGAGTTTGGGATGGTGATGTCCACTCCACCTCCAAGGGAGAGGGGGCTTATTTCCAATGGATATGGTGGATGGGATTATCCTGCCTGCAGCTGCAGGCTCTCTCCATTCCCTGGGATGGCCATTGTCCATCATCGTCTCCTCACCAGGTGACTTGGGTGAGTCCATTGAGCTGTAGAGTAGGAGTTGCAGCTCCACTGAGATTCCAGGCACAGGTGGCACATGGGCAGGCCCGAGGCTCCAGTCTCTGGAAGTACACCTACAAACTCCAGCATCACATATAGGTTTGAATAGAAGGGACTGATGGACCATGTGCAGGGAGGACTTATTTGAGTCAAGCTCTGTCACTCACAGGAGCACAGGTTCCAAAGTATAGCCCACTGATAAGGCATCAATCCCTGGAGCTATCCCCCCTTATATAGGACCTGGGTGTCTCCAGAGACCTCAGGAGCCCCTCTGTGTGGGATGATATCCACTTTGGTGTTCTATGAGATCCTACTGAGGTGTGTGTAAGCATTACCTCTGGGATGACATCCTGACTCTCTTTGAAGTCTCTTAGTTACATGAACTCATTTGTCTTTACCTTTTCCCCCTTTTATTCAAGGTCTTTTTCCAGTTGTATTGCCAGTTGGCACTTGGTATTAATCCCTCATTGCCAGGGAGGCTCATCCCTGGGAGTCATGTCCCATGCTAAGGGGAAGGTAATGCATTCATATGCTGAGTTTGGCTTAGAGAGAGGCCACATTTGAGCAACAAGGAGGCTCTCAGGTGACAGCCCTTAGGCACCCGGTAACAGTAGGCTAAGTTTCAATTACAAGAGCAAAGACTTGTAAGGCTAGTCATCAATAACAAGAACCCATCTGTGGACCCTCCTCCTTTGCCAGACAC
>JAQZBX010085150.1:0-13165 GCA_029593785.1 Cabassous unicinctus | reverse complement strand
GCATGGTAAACGGGGGCTCTATCGATTGAGCCACACCCGCTTCCTGCTGTGAGGTCTTGCTGCATCAGCCTACTGCGCCGTGCGGGCCGGCCGGCCTGCCCTCACAAGGAGGCCCCGGGAAGCGAACCCAGGGCCTCCCATATGGTAAACGGGAGCTCTATCCATTGAGCTCCCTCTATACTTCAATTTTAACATGCATATGCAAATCAATTTTAACATGCATTTGCAAATCTTGTTGTTTTATGTAGAAGCCTTATAAGGGAACTGCAGCTTGAAACTCCATGACTTTGGAACAAGCTTTTTGCATTAAGTTTTCACTGGGCAGTGTTTCAGAAACTAGTTTGCACTTGAAAAAAAATCATCTTCTAAAAATACTTAATTGAGGAATACAATTTTACTTGCTAAAGTATAAAATTATCTGTGTCTCAGACATTATACTAGGAGAAGGTGACCTTCCTGGATTGGAGTCAATTGAGATACAGGGCAAGGATAGTAACATGCCTGGCATCCTTAGGTCTGTAAGTTTTTGGAAGAAAAGTTTCCCCCTCTTTGGTTGTTTTAGAAATTAGGCTTGAGGGCATGGCTTCAGGGTGGGAGGGCAGCTAGACCCCTCTCCCATTTCATTAGTAATATAATAAAAAGGTGAGGAAATGTTGTAGGTGAAATACTGTTGTAGAAGGTGGTGTAATGTTATACAAGAGTATATAGGGAGGAAAAATCTACTGAATTAGATGAGAAAAGGAATACTAATTAGTATACAAAGTCCTAGACATATGCGCTAACTGAAATAGGGCAGCTAAGGGCAAGAATTGACGCTTTGGGAGTAGTGTCTTGCACAGAGCCAGCACACGGAAGACTCTGGGACCTGGGCACCCCATCAGAAACAAACCAAAGATTGTTCAGAGTCTGCTAGGCACAGTCTGGACCAGGGGCCAGTGGCTTTTCATGGAAGTGATAGTAAAATGGCCTGGAGTGCAGTGACACAAAATATGAAGCAGACAATGATTCTGAATCAGTGAAGTTCCTGGGGAACCACATGGCAGGAGCCATCCTGAAATATATTATAAATGAAATACATCATATATGACATCCTGAAATATAATATATATGTAGACTATGGGAAATGTATTTTATGTACTTAACTATATCCTGATTGTTAGACTTTATATACTAAAAAGTATTCAGTCAGAGTCAGGGGGTAGACGGTAGAGAAACGGGCGTTCTGAAATGCTGGGAAGCTAGAGGCAGAAATTTTGTCCAGGAGCATCTGTGCATTAACTTTTTTTTTGTTTGTTTTGCAGATGCTGAATTTGGTTTAAGAGTCAAGAAAACATTTTCTCCCTTTAATTGAAATAAATACACACAACACATAATTCTGTTAGGATACAATTCCCATACACACTATATTGTCTTATCTTCTTGGAAGGCATTGTGTGAATATATGTGTGAGCATGTATGTATGTGTATATATGTGCATGTGTATGTATAAATAAATATATATATATATTTCAGAATGGTTGACATAAGTTCTAAATACCTAAATAAATAAGAACAATAGAGTAGCAAGAAATTGAGCTTTCTGCTGAGATCTGTCTTGCACAGATAGTATTCCAATGCAAGTGACAAACTTTGTCAAGGTTGGTGGGAACCAAGGAAAACTATGTAAAGATATTCTGTTCCTTGTCCTGTGTGTGGCTATTTTGCTTCCCTAAGATTCAGAATTCTTGGTTAATAATTAAATTGGTAACCTAATCTTGCCCCATTGTGTAAATTCTGTGTGTGCATATTCTCAGTGTTTATTAGCTTCCTTCCCACACCTAACCTACCTGAAATACTGCAGGCAATTTAATTTCTTTCTGTGTTGGATATGGGGAGAGGACACCACCATTTCTCTGGATTCTGCAGATCACCAAGCTCTTAACCTGCTCTACTTCCCATAATTAGCTCCACTAAGAGAGCCCCAAGATTGTTGTTTGTCATGCAATGAGAGGAGAATAATAGAGAGAGGACTGCAAGACCAGAACTAACCCTGAGAAGGGCCTTATATTAACAGTATACAGTATCAGTTTTTGCCCTCATTTCTAGCTCTTCTGACCTTAGATCAAGTCTTCACCAGAGTCAGAATGACTCTGACTCTAGGGGGAATTTACTAGAGATTCTAAAGGACAAAGGGTCTCTTACCAGATGCCAAGAGATCATTAATAAGCACAAGGAACCTCTCATCAGCCACTTGGGCATCTGTCATGAGGAACACTGTGCTGATATTCTTCATCCCAGCTTTCAGGCACAGGCTGGCCAAGTCCACCTGTAAAAACAATCAATATCAGAAATCTCTGAGAAGAGGGTCTTGAAAGAGAGATCCAACCCACTCCTTAAGAATGGAACCATTTTCTTATCTACGTTAATAGGAAATAAAGGAGGACGGTTGTGGGAGGCAAAGAAGAGTGCTATCTTGTACTGACAGGCAAGAATATATACCTTATTCCCAGGCCTCAATGCCAACAGAGATGGGCAAATAAAGCTAGATAATGATGACCTTTAGTTCACACAACCACGGTGACTCCTACACTTGCTTCTAGAGTTCCTGCTTTATGAAAAGAGGTAAAAGCTTTCCAGAAGATAGAGGTGGTCCTCTGGACACCTGTTCTATTTATATCATCATGCAAATGAATGACCTGTTCCAGAAGGCAATCAATTGCTCTTGGTCTTGACAAAAGAGTCAGGTACTTGGGGCTACAGGCCTGGTGGATGAATATATCTTATGATAGAAGTGTCTTGTGTTCAACATAAGAAAATCAATTAATGTAATACGCCACATTAACAGATCAAAGGAAAAAAATCACATGATCATATCTATCAATGCAGACAAGTTATTTGACAAAATATAGCATCTTTTCTTTATAAAAACACTTCAAAAGATAGGATTAGAAGGAAACTTTCTCAACATGATAAAGGGCATATAAGAAAAACCCACAGCTAACATCATACGCAATGGTGAAAGGCTAAAGGATTTCCCTCTAAGATATGGAACAAAACAAGGCTGCCTACTGTCACCACTCTTATTTAACATTGTATTAGAAGTATTTGCTTGAGCACTTAGGCAAGAAAAAGAAATAAAAGGCATCTATACTGGAAAGGAAGAAGTGAAACTTAAACTATTTTCATATGACATGATCCTATACATAGAAAGCTCCCCAAAATCTACAAAAAGCTTCTAGAGCTGATAAACAAGTTCAGTAAAGTGGCAGAATATAAGATCAACACGCAAAAATCAGCAGTGTTTCTGTACACTAATAATGAGCAATCTGAGGAGGAAATCAAGAAAAAATTCCATTTACAATACTAACTAAAAGAATCAAATACCTAGGAATAAACTTAATTAAGGATGTAAAGGACTTGTACATAGAAAACTGCACAACATTGCTAAAAGAAATAAAAGATGACCTAAATAAATGGAAGAATAGATCATGTTTATGGATTGGAGGACTAAATATCATTAAGATGTCTATCCTACCCAAATTTATTTACAGATTCAATGTAATCCCAATACAAGTTCCAACTGCATCATTTTTTTACTGAACTGGAAAAGCTAATTATCAATTTTATTTGGAAATGTAAAGGACCCTGAATAGCCAAAAACATCTTGAAAAAGAAAAAAGAAATTGGAGGAACCACACTGCATGACTTTAAAGCATATTACAAAGCTACAGTGATCAAAACTGCATGGTATTGGCACAAGGATAGACATACTGACCAATGGAACTGAATTGAGTTAAACTACAGACCTACACATATACAGACAACTAATATTCAAAAAGGCCACCAAACCCACTCAACTGGGACAGATTAGTCTCTTCAACAAATGGTGCTTGGAGAACTGGATATCCATATCCAAAAGAATAAAGAGGATCACTATCATATACCCTATAAAAAATTAACTCAATATGGATCAAAGACCCAAATATAAAAGCCCAAACCATAAAGCTCCTAGAAGATAATGTAGGGAAGCATCTATGAGACCTTGTAGTAGGAAATGGTTTCATAAACTTTACACCCAAAATGTGAGTAATGAAAGAAAAAATAGTTAAATGGGACCTCCTCAAAATGAAAAACTTTTATGCTTCAAAGGAGTTTGACAAGAAAATGAAAAGGCAGCCTACTACTCAATGGGAGAAAATATGTGGGAACCACCTATCTATAAGGGTCTAATATCCAACATATAAAAAGAAATCTTATATCTTGAAAATAAAAAGACAGACAACCCACTTGAAAAAATGGACAAGAGATTTGAACAGACACTCTTCCAAACAGGAAACTCAAATGGCTAAAAAGCACATGAAAATATGCTCAACTTTGCTAGCTATTAGGGAAATGCAAATCAAAACTACAATGAGATATCATCTTATACCTGTTAGAGTGGCTGCTATTTAAAAAACAAAAAACTGTAAGTGTTGGAGAGGATGTGGAGGAATAGGAACACTCATCCATTGCTGGTGGAAATGTAGAATGGTGTGGTCACTGTGGACGGTTTGGTGGTTCCTCTGGAAGTTAAGTTTAGAATTGCCATGATCTAGCAATCCCACTACTAGGAATATACCCAGAAGAATTGAAAATAGGGATGCAAGCAGATATATGCACACCAATGTTCATTGCAGTATTATTCACAATTGCCAAAACTCTGAAGCAACCAGTGTTCATCAACAGATGAATGAATAAACAAAATGTGGTGTATACATATGGAATATTTCTCAGCTTTAAGAAGGAATGAAGTCTTGACACATGCGACAACATGGATGAATCTCAAAGACCTTATGCTGAGTGAAGTAAGCCAGTCTTTAAAGGACAAATACTGCATGATCTCATTGATATGAACTAAGGATATTGACTCACAGAGGTAGCGTTCTGGAAGATAGAGTACCAAGAGATAGAAAGAGAGTAGAGAGTGGTGAGCTGATGTTCAATCTGGGCAGAATCTATAATAAGGTGGATGAGGGTGGTTTGGCAGTGGATGGGGGTGATGGTGGTGCAGCATTGTGAATGGGGTCAACAAAACTGGAGTGTGAGTGTGAGCGGGTTGGTGGGGGGTGGATTGGACTATCCACAGGGCTGGAGGAACAGGTGAACTCTGGGGAGGTTGAGGACTGTGGTTAAGAATATAATTGTAGGAATGTTCTTTTGGCAACTATGGCAGGGTAAGGTCACTGGTGCAGGGTGTCAGTGGTGGGCGAATGTTTGGGGAAGGGTGTACCTGGGTCTTGCCTCTATGGAATATGAATGTGTTCATGTGGTCATAGGGTACTCTCAGTGGATGGAGACCCACTCAATAACCAACAAAATATTAAATTCCCATTCTGGGGAGTCCTGCTACATTCTCAAAATAGAGTGGCAAAAATCTAGAGTCCATAGGCAGTGCCTAATAAAAGAAAACAGACCAATATGTCAAGCCCTCAATATTAATGCTTGTATTTACAACCTTATTCTTGTAAAATTGAAACTTAGCCTAATAATATCTATTGCCTAAGAGTTAACTCCTGAAAACCCCCTTGTTGTTCAAATGTGGCCCTTCTCTAAGCTAAACTCAGCAAATAAACTCACTATATCATCCCCAGCACGGGACATGACTCCTGGGAATGAGCCTCCATGGCCCTAAGGGATTAATACCAAGCACTAACCAGCGATGCATTTGGAAAAATATATTGACCCAAAAGGAGAAACATTAAATACAAAAGAGTTTTTGTGGCTAAGACATTTTAAAGTGAGTCAGGAGGTCATTCCAGATGTTACACTTATGCACGCTTCAGGTGGATCTCACTAACTGCCAAGTAAACAAATGCTTCAAAAAAGGGTGTTCCCAAGGGCTCTAGAGACATCCAGACACTATAGGCAAGGCAGACAATCCCATGAAACCAGCACCCTGTTGGTGGGCCTTACTTTGGTATATATGATAACCTATTTTCCCAATGTAACATAGTTAGACTCATTTATATTTTCCCTACACATAATTCTTCTACCCCTTTTAATTGAACTTATAATTAGCACTATACCCATTAAATATGTGTCTCAAGAGACTTATGCTGGTTGAGCCCTCAATCTCAGCCAAGTTGCAACAACACCTACTCTCCAGTTCATTGGACTTGCCCAGGACAACTAACAAAACAATGATGATGGACAATCCCCATCCCCCCAAACAGAGAATATTTACAACTGTAAGCAAAACAGTTTCTTCCATCTGCCCCATAAGATCTAAGCCCCCTCTCAGTCTGAAGCAGAGTGAGCATTACCATCCCCAAATCCTCAAGATTGAGGAATGAACAAACATAAGGGGGGAATGCAATCATGGACCAAAGTAGACATTATCATTGTAGTAATGGAAGAATTTGTAACATTGATATAAAGATGGTACTTACCAGAGGTTCTGACGGGAGGGGGAGAGAAGAACAGGTGGAACACAGGGCATTTTTAGGGCATTAGAATTGTTCTGCATGATATTGCAATAACAAGTACAGGCCATTATACATTTTGTTAAAACCTATAAAATTGTATGGTACAAAGCGTAAACCATAATGTAAACTATAGATGATGGTTAGTAGCAATGCTTCAATATTTCTTCATTAATTGTAACAAATGTACCACACTAATGTAAGATGTTATTAATAAGGGAAAATGTGAGAGGGGGAGGAGGTGGGGAATATGAGAATCCCCTATATTTTTTATGTAACTTTTCTGTAATCTAAAACTTTAAAAATAAAGGTTTTTATCCCAGGGATGCGATGATGGTTCAACATAAGAAAACATAAGAAAATCAAGCTCCAGCAAAAGACTTTTGTTGAAAAAATATATTGGGGAAAACACACACACATGGTCACATGGTAAGAAGTTACATCCATTCAAAACTTCAGATGGATAAAGGATGGGTTAGCACGCTAAATCCTGAATTTATCCAACTTTGTTAAACTTGGTTCCTTTGCTGCATCACCACCCCAAAGCTCAGTCATCAGTCCTTCATCTTGCTCTCTTGCACCACTCAGAACTCCTCTCCTAAAAGCCTCATACATTCCCTTATACCAGAGCTTTCTTTGTGTTTAAATAATTCCCCTTTAAAAGTAATAAACTTCCTTTTAGGTCAGTGGTTCTCAACTTCATGTATATAAACAGTTATCTAAGACAGTGTTTCTCATTTCTTATTAGAATCATCTGGGGGAAGCTTTGAAAAATCCCGATGCCCAGACTGCTTGTTAGACTGGTTAAATCAGAATCTCTGGGGGTTGGGATGCAGGTATCAACATTATTTGAATATATCCAGTGTTTGCAGGGCTGAGAACCCCTGGCTTATGAACTGTTAATGTATAATTCCCACATATACTCTTTTGCTTTGTCTTTGGAAGTGCTAAAGATTGACCTCATGTGAACCTGGTGTATGACTTTAGGTTTAGCCAATCATGAGAGGCTAAGGTGTGGTTTTTGAGCAGGGAGCATCTAGCCCTCTTATCTCTGGCTGAGAGAGTCTGCAGGCAGGTGAACAGGTCTAGCACAGTGCTGGCTGGAATTCTCCCGGGGACAGCAAGCACAATATCCTGATGGAAATTACATCATGACCTCCTACTGTGACCATGTTGTGGCCATGGAGAAAATAAAACCTTTGAAAGTTGTATATCATGCCTTGGACTGGGTATAGTGGCTCTTTGGTGACTGATGTTTAAAACCAGGAAATGTCACTGAAGGCCCTAGGGGCCAGGGGTTACTGAACTTATCCTTTGAAATATGAATTTCTTATGGAACTTAGGAAGACAGTGAGAATTCCTCCTAAGTCTATAGAGCTGCTAGTGATCTGTATGATGAATTTGCTAGAGATCTGCTGGTTTGGGCAAGAGCTGAGGCTCTGCAGCTATAACCAGGGCAGCTGAGGTCTTACAAATGCAGACATTGGAAATGCCACTCTTCTCAAGCTGAGTCTAATGAGAAAAGAGCCATTCATGTCACCAGCCTGGAATCTAAGAAGAAAATGGATGGACTATTAATAGGAAGTCCTGGGTAGGGGAACTAGAGAACTAATTAAGGGTGACAGGAAATTGTGGGCAGTTGGAGAGCCACAATGAACCAATCTTACCTTGAAGTCAGGGATTTGGTAGCCTTTCCTCAGCGTGATCTGGAATACATCCATGGAGCTGATGAAAGCTGCAAGCCTTGTCAGGCTCTGCTTGCCACTGCCACCTACACCAACCAGCAAAGCATTTCCCCACGGGGACTCCAAGATGCGATTGATATGGCAACTAAAGAGAAGGAAGCACAGGGCATGTCGCTTTGATCAGACTTTCTGCCATAAGGAGCAAGTAGAATGGTCTGAGTGGGAACAACAGCCCTCTCTGGAGGCAAAACATGGGCTGAGCTGTGGGAAATGTTAATTAGACTGTCTTCCAATGTGGCCTCCCTCTTTGCCTGAGTGGACCGAATTGCCTTAAGCCAGCAGTGCGCCAGCACCAGTGGAAGAATCCATGGTGGTCAGACAGGATTGGAAGGGGCATATGATGGTGTGGGAGACTGGGATTACCTTCCCTTTTCTCCCCGACCAAGCCTGACTCTGCCACACTTCCCACTGCATGCCACCCTATTTGTGCTTTTAGAAGAGGAGATAGGAATAAGAGAACAATGGAAAGCCTACAGTTTGAGAAAGAAAAATCAGGGAAGGCTAGAGGGCACACAGAACAGTCTGTTCCACACAGGAAAGGAGAGGAGCAAATTTAAAGTCAGCAGAATAAGAACCCTGGCATGGCTTCTTTCTCCTCCCCCTTTAATCCTTCCTGGGTATAGATGCCCCTTGTGATTCTCATTGTCAGCCTGCAAGACCTCCACTGCCTTGACTTCTGGGTTCCTCCCTTCACAGCCTTACTTCCTGCCTCTCTACTTATTTTCGCTCCCCAGTGATGGCCTCATGCTGCCCTGAGCTTAGATCATCCTCTCCAGAGGAAACCTTTCCTCCTGTGCCCTCCTCACCAGGCCTTTGCAAATGCTACCCCTCCATCAAGCTGTTCACAGCCTCTCTTCCAATTTTTTCTTCAGTTCACATCCCCCCCAGCACTATGTATATATCTTAAGGTATCTACATACTTTATAAAAATAACCCCTTTTTGCCCTTTGTTTACTCATCATAAAAATAATGGCTATCAATGTAGAAAATGTGTAAAACACAGAAAAAAAAATCCACAATCTTACTAACAATAAACACTACTGATATTAAGTATATGTCCTTCCAGACTTTCTTCTAGTGTCTGTCTGTATGTCTATAAATACGTTTATTTGGGTATATATAAAACATATAAAATCTTAAGCTATTTATATCTTATACATTTTAAAAACTGGGTTCACATTGTATACTGAATTTAGCATTTTGAAACATTTCATTCAACTATCTACTGTGATTTTTCTCTTGGCCATTAAATAATCTGCTAAATGATGCTTTTAATGGTGTAATGATGTTCCTTTGCATACGAGATGCTTGTCTGCAAGACCCTATTGTTGGATATTTCAGTTGTTTCCTTCACTTAGAAGTTACAAATAATGCAATATAAGTTTTTTTTGGTTCATCTCTCCAGTTATTTCCCCAGGATAAGTTCCTCAAATATTGCTGTATCAAACAGTAAGATCATTTTTATGGTTTTTTATACCTCCTGGTACCACTCCCCACCGCCTGCCACCCCGAATGCTTGCACCAATTTGCACAACCTTAGGTAGAACTGATTAGAAGGTGAATATATTATATCGGAGGATGGGGGTATATTAGATTTTGTTAGCGGAATTAGAGCATGCTAATTCAGTGTATTTGGGGATTATGTAACACAGTTATCAAACCATTGTGGAGAAATGGATAAAATAAAGTGGAAGAGACAGCAGTGTTGGTGACCTTGGGATAAAAGGATATGGAGATCCAGAATTCAGTTAAAGTTTGACCAAAGATAGCAGAGAACACATCTGAGCTCAGAGGACACATCCACAAGCTTGAGTCCCTAACTTGTGTTAATGATATAATTAGAAACAGCAGATTCAAATTAAACAATCGCAATTAGGAGTGGAGCAATTAATGGTCTAGCTAACCCTAATTTGGAAGGGCTGAGGAGGAATTTTGGGGGTGGGGCTTGACATGTTAAATTGTGAGCTCACATGAGGTCAAAAGTGTTCATACTGAGCTTCTTTGCTTTGAATTTTTCTTATTACTCTAAATTTCTTGCAGGTACTGGTAAATTGGTCATAATCAGTGTAAATAAATGAGATGTTTGTGGGTCTTGATGGCCTCATCTCTCCTATGGGATGTGTTTGGCATTAGGAAGGAAGTCCTAGGAGAAGTGTAGGTGAGTCAACAACTTCTGCATTGTATAAGAGAATCTGGCCTTAACATTTGTTTATACTGGGTCTGTGTCAATTTAATGGTTGAAAAATTATGGTTTTGATTTGTATTTCTTTGATTTCTAGGGAATTGGACATTTTTCATGGTTATTCATCACTCGATATTTCTTCTTTTGTGAATTTTCTTTTCATGTCCACTGACCCCTTTTCTTCAGAAGTGTTCTTCTTGATCTATAAGACCTCTTTATGTATGTTTCAAAATATCCGCCCCCCCCAATTTGTCACTTTTACCTTTTAGTTTTATTCAAAGTGTTTTAGACATACATACATTTTTAGTGTTTTGGACTGAAAATTTTATGTCATGAAGTTTTATGTAGTTAAAATTCATTTACCCAAATATTCAGGAGTTATTCATTGACCTACATTTAGTTGTTTTATGATTTCACTTTTTCACTTTAATTATGTAATTGTGGTACTTTATAAGTCTCCTGCTCCCTTGTTAAACCATGGTTCCTAGGATCTGAGGGATGTGAAAACTCATCTTGTATTCTCTACAGTGCAAGCACAGTGAAAGAATCCAATACACTTCTGTTCGATTCAAACAGAAAAACCCATGCCTTTGTACACAGCATCACTTTTGGGGGAGATGGGCATAATTATTTATTATGCTAGGTGCAAGTGGGCAGTCATTTGCTTTATGTATACATTAGATGGTGCCTCAGTACAATGATGAAAGGAGAAACTATACTGCCAAGATGTTTAGATCCTCTATTCTGATTCAGAAAAGGTGGGGTGAGAATGGATTAATAGAGGAAAGAGTGAGGTAAGCATGGAAGAGGAGTCCAACTGGGTTCTTTGGACTGTCCAACTCCCCCCCGCCCCCGCCACGTCAGTCCTGGAAAGCCTGAACTTAGCTTACTTAACATGGCCCACATTATTCAATATCTACTTGGGA
Organism: Cabassous unicinctus; assembly: GCA_029593785.1. Classification (NCBI taxonomy): domain Eukaryota; kingdom Metazoa; phylum Chordata; class Mammalia; order Cingulata; family Chlamyphoridae; genus Cabassous; species Cabassous unicinctus. The sequence continues at coordinate 1,872 of JAQZBX010085150.1, read as the reverse complement.
ACTGCATCCTTAGAGAAGAAATTTCCAAGGAAGAATGGTTAAGTCTGCAGCAGTCAGCATCAGACTCCAGCTGGGGAATCATTAGCAACTTCTGATGAGGGTAAAGGACTCTGCATTTAAATTACAAAATTTAAAAAGAAGATCAATATTCTAAAGGACTCCTGGGCCAGAAAATCAAGGCAGCCTAAGATAGGCCCATTATTGAATTTCTGGGAGATTGAAAACAAAAGCTGAAGATGTGCCACAGGACAGCTGGAAGAAGCAGGCTTGTTGGAGACTAAATACAGACACACACTCACGTACACACACACGATCACTGATGGGATAGTTGGGGCACAATGTACTACTATCTAAAGTTCTCTTTTTGTTAATAGTCATTAAGTGATTCTAACAGAAAAAAATAGGAGCCAGAAAATATATGTAGGGGTGAAAAAAATAGAGGTCAAGAAAAGGTCGGATTAAAGTTATGGCAAAAGCAGGGGAAAAAAATGAAGCCTTTAAGAAAACGCAGAACAAGAATTCATAATGTGAGGTAAGTCAGTCGAAGAGTAAAATAGTAATTTTAAGGCAAGGCAATCGCTCAAAGTAAAAGACTCTAACTTATTAACTACTTAGTAAGTGCAAAGCATGTCACAAATACAGCAACAACCCTACAAAGTAGGCATACTTATTATCCTCATTTTCCTGATAAGGAAACTGAGGCTCAGAGAAGTTAAGTATCATTCTCAAAACCCTCACAGCTGATCTATGGCAGAACCTGGATATGAACTTGGGTCCAGCCCTATTTTCTGAATCCACACCCTTAACCACGGCACAGTGCTGCATTACTGGACTCAGAATAGGAGCAGATGAACAGCAGAAAGAGAGAGCAGGAAAGCCAGAGAAGGGGTAGTGGATCAAACAAAAGAAAATGTTAAGAAATCAAATGGCAAGAATAAACAGCAGGACAATAAAATCAGAATGAGCATGAGTCTTACCACACTGTGAAACAGCCTCTCAGCTTGGCCTCTCTGTTCTGTGGGTGACTAGAAAGCGCCTGCAGACTCCTTCCTTCTCTGCTCCACCCTACCCCTACTTTGTATCTCACCAGGTGGAGTCTTTTGGGCACCATGTGAGGCAAAGCGAGGCTATGGAATCATTGGACCCTCTTCAGTTATCTGTATTTCTCACTGTATGTTTTGCTTTCCTTTTTCTGGTATAAGAAGGAAATCCAGGCATCTGGCCATCGGTATCAATAGCATTTAAAGAGAGGAGAATGAAGAACATGAATGAAACATATCTAAGCTGTTTCTTTCACAGATAATGTGATGTTCATGTACTCACTCATATAAGATCCTTAAGCCCATGTGTTTGAAAGCATTAAATGATTGTGTGACATTGTATTACCTCTGTGAAAGAAAGTGTTTATAAGTATGTGATCATGTTCTTCATTCTTAGAAAGTTGTCTAAGAAATCTCCAGGAAGGGAGGGAGTGGCAGTGCAAGGATGAAGTAATGGGACATTGCTATTTTAAAACAAATGTACAGGAAATTTCCATGCAATTGAAGTTCTTCAGAATTGTCCCCTTCAAGGCAGTTCAGAATTCCAGTTATTTTGCCTTTGCCAAATGAATTTCAAGGCTTCTCTTTAGAAACTATACTCAGGGTCTGTTTATGAAGTCTCAGGAGAAAAGCTGTTTTTCATAGTCAGCCTTTATTTTTTCCTAAAAACAGTTTATCAGCTTGATCATCAATGTTGGAAACCACATTGACTGAATCAGTTGCTATTCTTGCAAATTAAATTCACCCTAAAAGGACAAAGATTTACTTCCACTGAGACAATTCCAAGACTATGACATAGGCTCTGATAGCTCTTCAAATACCCTATTGAAGC
>JAQZBX010085149.1:0-13169 GCA_029593785.1 Cabassous unicinctus | reverse complement strand
GTGCCGCGCGAGCCGGCCTGCCCTCACAAGGAGGCTCCGGGAAGCGAACCCGGGGCCTCTCATATGGTAAATGGGTGCGCTATCCACTGCGCCACACCCGCCCCCCGCCGTGAGGTTGCTGCACCAGCCCACCGCACCGCCCAGGCCGGCGTGCCCCCACAGGGAGGCCCCGGGACGCGAACCCGGGCCTCCCACATGGCAAACGGGGGCTCCATCCACCGAGCCACACCCGCCTCCCCTGGGTATATTTTTAATCCTTAAGCATTAAGTCTTGGAGAAATAGAGAGGTTTCTATCGTGGTCTTCTCATATGTCTCTTGATGGCACTCTAACAGATTTGTAGATACATCCCTAGACTTTCATGGTTATAAGGGACGATCTAGACCACTCTTTCATTTTATAGTTGGGATTGAGGCCCAGAGGAGTAAACCTATAGGACACACATCTAAACTGAGTCTAGAATTTGAATTTCTTTTATTCTTATTCCCATGCTCTTTCCTCTTTATCTTATTTCCTCTCAGTTGAACACTGAGATTTGATAAGTCATCAGGTATAGACATTTCTGTATCACAGAGGTAAGTAATCAGACACTCAATCTAAGCATAGACCTTGCACGGTATAAGTTAATTCCTTATCTTAGAAGAAGGTAGAGAAGCCTATGAGAAGATTAATCACAGTCAATTCTTTAGTTTGTATATAAGTTTCATCTCTACCTCCATGCCACATATTTGTTTAAACTGAAGTAAATTTAAATTGTGCTACAAAACCAATTTATACTTTTCAGTTCACTTTTGTGAATATAAACATTTAAAAAGAAATATACTGTTTCCTGGTATGACCCTCAAAAGGTTCACTGAATTATAAGATATATGTTAACACTTTTCCCTTGTTTCATCAGGAATACACTAACTAGACTTCTAAATTCCGTAAGTCACATAATTGAATAAAAAATAGGTCAAGTAACAAGGAATCAAACAGTAGATGATATATCTAGAACAGTAGCTGGCACATAGTAGGCATTCGTTAAATATTTGCTGACGGATGAATAAATTATATTCAACTTTTCAAATAGAGCTTTTATTATAAAGAAGCAACCTAAAGAAAACCAAACATTTGTGATGAGCTCTACACCTTCCTCCTTTGATTTTCTTTTATATTTATTTCTATATATTTTATAGACAACTTCTAAAGTCATCATCCAACAGCTATATGACTTACTATATGTTAAAAATCTGTGATTCTTTATAAAACTGCTTTTAAAGTATATTTCATTTCCATTCAAGCTACTGAAGGATTTGTTGAACAACTTTTAAAATAATGCTGTTAAATGAAGGAATCTAATTTTCATACCAGACTCCCAGCCTTGACTTTGATGGTGGATCATATTAATGAGGGATCCTTACTGAAAGTCACTACACATAGGAGCAAAGCAGGCATTCAGCTGGTGAGCAACTGCTCACTGAAATGAGTGCTGCAAGTAATCACGAAGGGCATCTCCGGGTATCAGAACTGTCAGCCTTCTCTAATGACATCTGAGCAGCTCGATAATCACTGTCACACATGATGGCCTCCCACTGCCATAGGGACTGCACATTGGTCATAACAAGGAAGAACAGGGATCCCCTTTACAGTGCCATCCCATGAGGCTGGGGGAAATGCCCTCCATTAACAGGGAGAATTGACACAGTGACAGAGGCACAGAAAGAGCTTAGCCAAGCATACACTTAAAACAGAAGTTGAACAATGGGGGGGACCATCTGTTCCTCTCATTCTCCCCAATTTGGCCAGTCATCTCATGGGCCAAACACAGGAGAGGCAAACACAGATCATTTGTTTTGATTACATATTCCAAGTGAAGCTGGTGTTTATAAATTTGGAAAGCCAACAGCAGGCACCAAAGGAGCAACGCCTCAGTCTGTATCATGACCAAAGCCCACGCTGGAGCCTGGCATCAAACAGCACCCATGTGTAATCAGGCTGGTTCTTGTCCCTCCAGCTCCTGCCTCTCCCATTACCAGGGTCTGGGCTTCCTAGAGTAACCAGATATGACTATGGATTGAGGACTCTGTAGCTGTGTTCATGGCCTTGTTGAAGAATACATTTTAATTTCCTTTGGCTGAGACCAATCAGCCTATGCTAAACAATTCCTGGCAACTAGTTATGCAAAACTGAGGCACCTGCTAAGCCTGCAGATCCCTTAACTTTTTGATTAGGGGGAAAACGCATTTTGTATAGTTAAACATTACGACCATTTCCTAGCCATGGGGAGACAGGTAGCTTATGCCACAATGCTTGTGCCCATCATTATGAACTCAGAAAAAAAAAACCAAAACTTTGTTTTTTAATGAATAAACAAAATGAAATCTATTGTGAAGGAAAAGATCCGTTCCTTGCATTCAATTCCCCCCCCCCCACCCCCGCCCCAGGGGAGAGCGTGAACGCAGTCCTCCACTACCACAAATTATGCAGTGAGTTTCCCACATTTGGGGAATTCGCAGGGGTCAGCACATCCGGAGTGCAATGGATAAGCCTCGCCCTGGGAAAACCACCTTCGTGATCATGGTATCTCCCCTGCCAAGTTAAATATCCTTGCATTCAATTTTAATCCACAAATTGTAGAGCCTACTAGGTGCAAACTAAGAAACAGAATCAGAGTGGATAAAAGAAAATAAAACTTTATGTGGAATATTGATTGCAGAATCCTTATTAATTCACAGGCTTGAGAATAAAATATGATACTTGACAACAGGGGGGAAGGTAAATTGAGAAGGAGCTTAGGGTACTGGTGGAGCTAGGACACTGGAAAAGAAAGGGAGGTTAACCACAATGAGTTTCTCTAGAATTTTACAATGAGAAAATCAAGAAACAAGCCATTTTGATTTTCAGCTAACATGGAAGTTTGGGTTGCGGGGGATGATGATCTTTTCATTGCTTGGGGCCTGTGAACATCTCATCTCAGGCCATGATGAACCCACCTGTTGTGGCTGTTTCTCCCTCTTAGGCACTAGACTTCTAGCCTTGGTGGTTTGATGGCACACTCTCAAAAACAAGATTTCCTATGCGACTAGCTGTTGACAGCAGAACAAATTATGTTCTTTTTATTAAAATAATGTCTAACTACAAGCATAGTCCTGTATAATCTAAAGAAATACAAACTCAAAGAGGCAGCCAAATATCTCTCTTTAATACCCATGACTGAAATAATCCTGTTTTTCTAGACTCTCTGCAAGAGTCTAATGGCTTCTGGGTCTCACACAGGCCTCAGCTCTGTCGCTTTGGCATGTCAGAGATAGACCATGATAAGCAGATACGCTTACACCCTGTCACTGAGAGGGCATGCTCATACCACTCACGCAGCCTGCTGCTCATACTACTCACCACTTACCACTGAGAAAGGATTAATTTGCATCTCCTTCCCTAACCTGATCAACTGGTCCACACAGCTAGGCTTACATCAGAAGGTCGTGGGATTGTTCTGAGCTTGACGGCAAGAGGCAGAAGCAGGGTGCCGCTCCATCTCAGCAGCCTCTTTCCTAGTAGGAGATGGGATTTGCCCTCTGCCCATTTACTTTCCCTCCTCTCTTCTGTTACCTGTTTTGCCTCTGCATGGCATTAATTTCTCTCCTCGACTATGCAGGTTTCCTTACAGTTCTGTAATTCAGACAAAGACGTGCTTTATATTCTTAATGGGACCAGGTCTTTTTGCATTTCGATATATATTTTTTTAATCATTCAAACTGAGCACAACTGCATTTTAAAAACAAATGAGCATACGGTGGCTTCTAGTTATTTTAATCACAATCAGCCATTTCTGGGATGAAATCCTACAATAAGAAGTGGTGCTGTCTAACACCATTGTTCTCCCTCACTGCTCCGTTATCTTTGCTACTCAAGATGTGGTCTGTGGGGCAGCAGGTGGGTATCACACGGGTGTTGGCCAGAAACGCAGGACCGCAGGCTCACCCCAGATTTACTGAACCAGAGTCTGTATTATGTGGTCTACAATGTGAACTATGGTCCATGCGTAGTGGCAAAGCCCCAGGATGTATATATCCATTGCAGATGATGTGTCACACTAATGAAAGATGTTTATGTGGGATGTTATAGGAGGTATGGGAGGTGGGGAACATGGGAATCCCTGTAATTTTTGTGTAACATTTATGTAATCCAAGCATCTTAATTTTAAAATATAAAATAAATTTAAAAACAAAAAACAAAAAACAAAAACATCCAAACAGTGAACCCTACTGTAAATGATGAACTATTGTAATATACAATTAGAAACATGTTCTTTTATGAATTGTAGCAAATGTACCACACTAATGCAAGATGTTAATTATAGGGTGGTATATGGGAACTCTGTTTTTTATGCATGATATTTTTCTGTAAAGCTTTAACTTCCTGAATAAAAAAAAAAAAATCGAGGTGTTTTTTATGCACATTACGTTTTGTAAAGTCCTGTTCCAACCGATACAGCCAACAGCAACTGCACAGGTAGAAGCAGGCAGAATGGCTCCCAAGCCTCAAACGCTGCAGTCATGGACTTGATTATGGAATGATTTCCTCAAATGGACATGAGACTGCTGCAATGTTATGGCTTTCAGTGAATTCCATCATATCCAGATCCACCTTATATCTTCAGTAATCTTAAAATGGCTGAGTTATGGGCATAACTGGATATAGCTAAGGTCAGATTCCTTGGGCAATTTTGGTTGTAAAACTAATATATTAGTCAATTTACACTTTAGAGTAGAGAAAGGAAGTTACTACTCCTGAAATGCTGCCAAAGGACATGGCTAGCAAAGGACAACCCCAAATAAAAAGTTATTTCCTGCCCCTTGGCAGGAGCATGGGGGAAGAATCATCCAAGTTGCTATCTCCTCAAACTCTCTTTCTTCAGATACAAAGCCTGGTTCCTTGTATCTGCATGGTTCTTTTGGAACAAGGAAGGTCCCCAGCACAGAAGCTGACCTCTGATCTGCACATGCGGATAAACAGGACTAAGGCAGCCCCTGCGCATCTGGTCATCCTTGTGGAAATGTCTGTCGTAACTGTGCTGCCCGAGGATGCCTGCAAGCCTTTGAAAGAGTAATATCCCTAGCCAGGTTAATTTGTAAATACTCACTGAAATTAATGAGCATGAAATTGAACATTTTCTGCTTCTGGCGTTCCTATTGCTAATGTGTCTGAATCATAAATAGTTACTCCTACCCTGCTTCTTCATATTGTTTCCAGCAAGGACAGATGAACAAGAGTCACGGCAGTCACAGACCCGCCTTATTCTCACAGTATCAGAATTTCTAGAGGCTGGACTCTATTCTATAGAGCTCATTTTCAGTACCATATCATGTCCCAACTTACAACTTTAAAATCTTACATTCAGTACAGCTTCCACAATTTTCAGACGTAAGGAGGGTTAGATGCTTTAAATCTTTGCTTTAATCTTTAGATTATACCAGTTGATGTTCTCAGTACTCATACTGTGAAATACTAAGAGTTCTTAGCATTCGAATAATAGTCTGGTGAAAAATATGGACTAATTAAGGGTACTGAATATCGGCTATTCAAAACCACATTTGTGAATTCTCATTTTAGAAACTGTATCATTTTTCAGGAAAAAATATGAATTTATGTGGGTATAAACAGGCTGGATCATATATCTGAATATTCTTGGAGGGGCATAAGAATTAGTGTTTGATTTTAAGTAACAACAACTAGAGCTGGGTGATAGAACTAAAATAAATAAATAGGCATTTAAAGAAATTAAAGTGGGAAGCGGGTGTGGCTCAATGGATAGAGCCCCCGTTTACCATATGGGAGGCCCGGGTTCGCGTCTCGAGGCCTCCTTGTGAGGGCACGCCAGCCTGAGAGGTGCAGTGGGCTGATGCAGCAACCTCACGGCAGGAAGCGGGTGCAGCTCAATGGATAGAGCACCCGTTTACCATATGAGAAGCCCTGGGTTCGCTTCCCGAGGCCTCCTTATGAGGGCATGCTGGCTCGCGCGGCGCCGTGGGCTGATGCGGCAAGACCTCACAGCAAGGGGGAGATAAGCAGACACAGAGAAGACACGCAGTGAATGGACACAGCAACACAAGCGGCAAGGGGGGGATAAATAAATAAAATAAATAAATCTTTAAAAAAAAAAAAATAAAGAAATTAAAGTATCCTCCATTTTTTGACTAATGATTAATATGAGATTAAGAAATCACTTTGATTCATAGTGATCACAGCACAGGCTGGAATAAATTTTGGGGAAAATAAAACAGTATTTAGATTTTCTGGAGATAAAAACTCATGAAGGTGGGGTGGATGTGGCTCAAATGGTTGGGTGTCCGTTTGCCATATGGAGGGACATGGGTTCGATCCCCGGGACCTCCCAGTAAAATAAAAAAAAAATATATATATATATATATAGAAGGCGTGCAGGTGGGCCAGGCCCCATCGAGCCACGCAGCAAGGTGATGATGTAGCAGGAGTGAGATACAGGGGAGAGCCAAGACGACACGTGCTGAAAACCAGGAACTGAGGTGGTGCAGGTGGTAGAATGCCTCTCTCCCACATTGGAGGTCCCCAGGATAGAATTCCGGTGAAGACAAGAGGAGAAGGATGAGAAGAGAGGGCAAGAAACAGACACAGAGAATAGCTCAGTGAATGGACACAAAACAGCAAGCGGGGGGTGGGGGGATGGGGTAAAATGGATAAAGCAAATAAATAAAAATAAAGCCTTAAAAAAAAACAACTCATGAAGCAAAATATCTGAATTGTCTTTGTGGAATAGACACTTTTGTTTTTAACATTCCAATAACAATAATCATCAGTTATAAAATGGGGTCATTTAAATGATTATATCTCTTGATTACTTAAATCTCTTCCATTTTTGCCCCATCTAGGGCTTTTTTTCCTCTATCTGTAAAATTTAGAAAAAAAGTTTGAGCTCTTTGTTAAATCAGAGCTCTCCATCAACTAGGAGTCTCTTCTTTTATATGAAATTACTGCAAAGGTTCCTATATTTAGAAATTTTCAATGATAGTTACTAGGCTAAGGTCAAGATTGATGGGAAAAAACAAGAGGAAACAAAATGCATTTAGGATGACTTTATTTGATGGGGTCTAAAGCTTTTGCCAGTGTGTGAACAAACATTGGAATTGATTAGAAAAAGAATGATTCTTATCTGTCTGTGGAGTGGAACATTCCTGTCTGGGTTTGAGTACAGAGAAAATAGCTTTAAAGCCAGTACCTGTTACTTTGAGCATCAGTGACATGATGAAATTTTATAACTTAAGCAACTTTAAAACCTGGTTCTGGGGCTCAGAATGAATTTTCTTTCTTTTTTCTCTCTCTCTTAACCAAGTATAGTATAAACGGAAACAAATGTCAACTGCTGGCAAATTATTTTATAAGAATGAATAGTCACTACTGCTGACAAATTTCTAAATGACACACAAAAAAGTATTACCACCACTGTTCAGATTCAGTTCCCAAGTACAAGCTAAAAATCTGTCTCTGTATCTAGCATATTAGAGTCATAAAAGGAGGAATGAAAAGGTTATACATTTATAGCTGTGAGTAAAATTTCAGCCTGGAGGCACAGACCATTCTTCCCAGGGTCGCTGATCTGACTGAGGGTCAATGGATATGTATGACTGTCCACATGTTGCTAAAATCCACCGATGACTTCCAGCTCCTCCTTCGTGTCTGAAGTGCACGGTGGCCTTAGGAACAATACTCCCAGGGATGTTTTCAATATGCCAAAGAAAACCAAAGCTTTCTCCAGGGCTCCATTTTCATTAATATTCAAAACAGTGAAACAAGAGATTGACTTTGTGTAATGTAGAAAATGGATTAAGCCAGGGGTTCTTAACCTTTTTTGTTCCACGGAGCCCTTTGCCAGTCAGGTGAAAACCACGGATCCCTTACTAAGTCCACACTATACTGTGTATTATTCAATAAATATATCACACCCACACCAACAAGTCCCCACAAGAATAATGTTTTTTTGAACTTAAATTCAACCTCATGGTCCCCTTGTTAAGAAGTCCTGGATTAAACCATAGTTACTGGAGCACAAAGTAAATGGAAGGAAACTAAACCACTGGTTGAAGCCTCTGGTTGTGTATAAGGGATACAAATAATGAGCATGGCAATTAAGATTTGCTTGTAATCATACACGATTTCTAGATGCTTCTTTCATTTTTCATCAATGCCATTGGTAACTGATATAATTTCTTGCATATCTTTTCTTCACTTTTAAGTTTTTGCTCACGTTAATAAGTAGTTAAGAATGCTTCAGGGGGTGGATGTGGTTCAAATGGCTGGGCGTCCGTTTCCCACATGGAGGGACCTGGGTTTGATCCCCAGAACCTCTCAGTAAAATAAAGAAAAATATAGAAGGTGCACAGGTGAGCCGTCAGGCCCCGCAAATGGGTGAGCCCTCTCGCCCCGCAAGCGGGTGAGCCCCTAGGCCCCGCCAAACCATGCAGCAAGATGATGACGTAACAGGAGAGAGATGCAGGGGAGAGCCAAGACGAAACATGCCGAAAAACCAGGAACTGAGGTGGTGCAGGTGGCAGAACACCTCTCTCCCACATCAGAGGTTCCCAGGATCAAATCCCAGTGAAGACAGGAGAAGAAGGATAAGAGGAGAGGGCAGGAAACAGACACAGAGAATTGCCCAGTGAATGGACACAAAAACAGCAAAAACGGTGGGGGAGGAGGGGTTTAAAATGGATAAAAAGTAAGTAAATAAATAAATCTTTAAAAAAAAAATACTTCAGTCAACCAGAAGATTTTTTCACAGTAATAATACTAATAATACTAAAAATAAATAATTATAGCTAATATTTATTGAGCACTAACAATACACCAGCACTAATGTAAGTTCTTTATATATACAATCTTATTTAATCTTACAACAAATCAAATTCAAAATTGCAAACCAGATAAATTCATTTTACAAAAGGAGTCCTGGTTTTATGGAAAACTTTGCCATCATTCATCCTAAATAATTGGTTTCATGGCAACATTTAAAAAAAAAAATATTTTAAAAGATGCTTAGATTACATAAAAGTTAACAAAAAAATTACAGGGATTCCCATGTTCCCCACTTCTCACACTTCCCACAACCTCCCACATAAACATCTTTCATTAGTGTGGCACATCACCTGCAATGGATATACACATCCTGGGGCTTTGCCACAGCAACTATTATATTAAAGCTTACAGCAGTGTGGGCCTACTACATGCCCAGCCCTGTGCTTGGTACCTCACAGGCATTATCAATATGCACAGCAATGCAATCGCACAGGTAAGTTATCCTATCTGAAATATGATGATACTGAGGCTTACAAAGAGGAAATAATGTGCCCAAATTTATCCAGGAAGCAAGATGTAGAAATATGTCTTTAAGTTACATGTCTTCAGAGTCTGCTCTTAAGTGCCATAATAAAACTGCTTACCAAAATGGATTCAAATACTTTACTTGGAATTTTTTTTTTTTTTTGCATAAAAAGAGGCACAACCTCACACAGTAGTCATTATTGGGCATATCCTGGGTGAGTAAACATCACTGGTTTACAGACTTGGGGTTGCATTTGAAGAACTCCTGGAATTTCAGTTTAGAAAATAAAATATCTCTCCCAATTTTCAGATCTCACCTCTCTGCAATGAATTCCAAGTTTAATTTATGACATAAGATTCAAGGTTCTTTCCAGCACATAAACAAATCACTTGAAAGAATGCCTTTTAGCCAAGAAGCTCTGAGCATTTTAGGACACAAAATCTGGCTGAATTTATCTAACTCCTACTCGGTGCCAACATCCTCTACTGATGGAGCATTTATGAACTGGTTCCTGCAAGTGATTTATCATCTTAAAATGAATAAATACTGGGACATTCTCTTTTCTCCCTTTCCAGACAACATGCCCGTAGTCTGCTGCTTATAATATTTCCAACCTTTCATTAATGTTCATGTACCCAGAGGGGGGAAATAAATCTTGGACCAGGCGACATCTAGCGTAGCAGCGAAGAAAATGGTGGTATGACTTGGGGGATTGGCAAAGGAGATCATCGAGCCTGTCATTCCTCTCCCTCTGGCTCTCCAAATAGCCAGGCGCCAGAGAAGCGTTGCTGTAATCTCAGTTCTCAGACTCAGGAGGGGCCCTGGGCAGCAGAGTTGCTGGGCAGACAAGGATAAACTCTTTGCTAGATTTAGGAACTTCACAGGGGGCTTTTGGAACCAAGGTGATTAATATCCACTTGCCATACTTTCCAAAATTGTCATCTCCTCTGACCCTGACTCATTTTAGGATCTCTCTCTGAACTCACTCCTTTACATTTGTTACTTTTGAAAATGCTCGGATTTAAGCCCAATTTTTAAGCGTGGGCCAGTGTTGCTATACACCATTTTAAAACCAACACCTCCTTGTTCGGGGATGAGGGGGCGGGAAATCATATTTGGATGCCTTGGGAATAACATTTTTATTCCTATGCCTTGAGTTGTCACACATTTTGCTTTATTAATTCAACGCTAGGTCAGGCAATAGCAGATGACTGCTTATCAAACAGATGACATGTGTTTTAAATACATGATTAAAGCAGGATTTGTCATCGCTGTCAGAATCCAGGGAGTCTGTGGTTTTCGTTATTTAACGCCATACTTTGGATACTCTCTGGTTTTACAATGAGAGGCAGTGATTATACAGACAAAACCTTACAAGGGTGTTAGACCAGACATATTTTTTGTATGAAAGACACCTAAACCATATTTAAGTCACTAGAATTCTGCTGTAAAACAGCTTGCATAGCTTGTACTGCTGTACCATTTACTAACTGTGTGGCCTTGGACAAGTTACTTATTCTCTCTGAGCTTCAGTGTCTTCACCTATAAAATGGAAATAGTATCTACCTCTTAGGATTGCTGTAAGGATTGAGTAAAAGAATGCGAATAAAGCATGGGGACTGGTCTGTGTACAATAGGTTGTGGGTCCATCTCCTTATCTGGTAAATGAAAAGGCTGAGCAACTAGATAAGAGCCAGCAGGGATCCCACAGCATCCAATACATATTTCTATGATAGCACTTTTATTAACTTGTAATCATCAACCTGCTTATCTCTACATGTTAAACCTTTGGGTAGGGATTTACTTTTATATTCATAGGTTTTACTATCTTCCTTTTAACAGATGAGAAAACTGAATCTCAGGGAGATGAGAACAAACTACCATTAGTGGAAAGGAGAGCAAAATTTTCATTTGACCATTTTAAGCCAATATGAATGTTGCCCATACCTGTCCTTCCATTTTCTAATATAATAAAGACAAAGATACTTGACACATTTTTTTTAAAGCTATGGGATAGCATTTACCGAGTTTTTCTAGTTGGAGAAATTCATTGATATTAAATGATCTGTCCACTATCACTCAATTTGTCAGTGGCAAATTAAAAATTAAAACCCATGTACCTAGATGTAATAGTCCAAAGACTATCAAATTATCTTCAATTGCTTTTGAGACAAATTTTTCAGACATAAAATTTGCTCACGAATTACTTGCTTGTCTAACTCTCCTTGGGTTATATCTACTTCATCAACTTCACTACTTTTTCCCATAAATCTTGCTTGAACAAAGATTTAGCTTTTATAGTTAGTTAGGATAAACAAGGAAAATGAAATTCAACTCCACAAAATGGGAATGTTTAATTTTGAACTGATTTTGTAGTATTATACTCAATAGGACTCTTTCAATTTACCAATTGAGTTACTGTCATTTACAAACATGCAGAATGAAAGAAATCGTTCTTTCCATCACTGCTTGTCAGGTTCATTATTGAATTTTGGGTCTGCTTTGGGGCACTTCAATCATGAAAGTAATCATCATATAAAACTATATTGGATTCTCTTAGCAATAATGTCTTAGAAGAGGTCCATTTATGATAACTGAAACTCTCCCTGCCTCAGTCTCATCTGACAAGTAATTTCTCTTAAGGTATTTTAAAATCATAGTCTCAGAATTTTATAAGGGTATTGCTAACCACTTAACTCTGAATCAGTATATTTTGAAAAATAGAGATTTTTATGAAGTCTAATATTGGCAATCAAATCAGTGAGTTTTTCAAGATGAACATTGTTTAAATTTTCTAGATCATTTGTAATATCAATGCCATTTGAGAAAATCAGGAAGGAAATTCCAAAGATATATAATTAAAAAATATATTTCATAGATTAATCATTCATACACATGTATTCATACATATGTACTCATGAGCACTGAAAGGAAAAGTACACATATGAACAGAAGAGTCAGAAGGGTGCCTTAACTCCAAGAAATCCCTTCTCTCCAATCCCACAGGGCAAAATGCGAAGAAGTCAGAGACCACAATCTTCATCCCAGCCACTTTCTATTGAGCCCTGAGGTAGAATGATCAGGAATTCAGAGCCAATGGAAAGAACCAAGACGGTACATATTGTAAAGTACAACTTCAGAAAATGTATGCCAAATTTTTCCTTTCATTTATGTAATTCATTGACATTGGAATTCTACATTTAGGATTGCCACCTTATATAAAGAGGTGCTGCAGAGAAATTTGAATTTAGCTTGGTGACTTCGTATACAAATATGAAACACGCAATGCAGGTCCACAGCTTGTAGAACAGCTATATGAAAAATCAGCTTATTTCTTTGGTCCAAAGTGAATAACTCAAGCACAGCACAGCACATACTGTAGAGGCTTGAAAATGGGCACAAATACCATTTAACATATACAGCCTACACACGCACTGCAGAAAGCAGCAGCTTAGAAAGGCTACGTATTTGCATGTAACTATGAACAATTTGGGTACTGATTTTAAGTATATCCTGCCTTCACATTTCTCCAATGTACAACTGCAGCCTTTATTGCCCTCTATTTTGCTTAAGACAAGCTTATCAAAACATTCTATATTTATTGTGATAGAAAGAGCAAACAACACATAATGGTTATGTGGGCTACAATAAAGTGCAGATATTTGTTTCTTTGCCAATTAGGGATGTATTGCTTGAAATAAGTAAAAGCATTTGTGAATTATCTGAAAAATGTCACATTCATGTAAATAGAGAACATAACACTGAACTATGTAAGCACTGCTGATGCTACTTCCATCAGTATCTTCCTTCCAGGAAACTATTTCAAGGGGTAT
>JAQZBX010085148.1:0-13165 GCA_029593785.1 Cabassous unicinctus | reverse complement strand
AATATGGAAAGAGAAGGTTACTGGTTTAAGGTGTTGGATGTGGGGGTCATTCGGGACAGGGAGCACCTGGGGCAGGCTTCTAGGGAGTGTGTGAGTGTTCATCTTATCATAGTGTGTTGTATTATATGGTGGAGACACATATAATGAGCAGGAAAGTGTTGGATTCCCATCCTGGAGAGTCCTGCTATGTTCTCAAATAGAGGGGCAGGAGTCTCTTGAGAGCATAGGCAGTGCCTAATAGAGTAGGACAGGCCAGTATGTCAAACCCTCAATGTTGTTCCAAGTAACTGTGAATCTTGTTCTTCAAGGAGTGAAGCCTGGTGGTTTCCACGGGTCTCGAGGGGAAGGGGAAGGAGGATTAGAATAGATGGAACATGGGGCAATTCTGCAAAGATGGAATTGTTCTACATGACCTGCAATGATGGATACAGGCCATGTTAAATTTCATCAAAATTTATAAAATTGTATGGTCCAAAATATAAACCATAAGGTAAATCACTGACCATGGTTAGTAACAATGTTTCAATATTTGTACATTAATTGTAACAAATATACCATCCACATGTTAAATGTTATAAATAAGGGAAAAGGGAATAGAGGGAGGATGTTGGGTATATGAGAATCTGCTATATTTTGTATGTGACTTTTCTGTAACCTAAAGCTTCCTTGAAGACAAAATGAAAAAAAATAAGAGACTAGCGGAATAAATGGAATAAAATGTCACTGTATGTACAAGACAACAGATCATACAGTGATGAAAGAAATAATGTCAAAATTTTTTAAATTTTATTTTTTTATTATTTCAAATTTATTTTTAAATTTTCTGTTTTATTTGATATTTTTAAAATAATCATTTCATTATTTTATTAATTATATTTGGTTATTTTGTTGACTTCATTTTTGAAGCAGTTTTGGATCATAGAAGGGTTACAACTGTGGCGGGGGGGATCATTGTTTCAGGGTGTCAGTGATGGGGCTTGCATGGGAGGAGGTTCACCTGGGGCCTACCTATAAGGCAAATAAATGTGTTCAAGCGTTCATGGGGCATTGTCATGGTGGGTGGAGATTCACACAGTAACCCTAGGAATATCAAATTCCCATCCTGGGGAACTCTGCCACATTCTCTAATGGGACAGCAAGAATCCCCCAAGTACAGGGGCAGTGACTAGTGAAGTAGGATGGACCATTGATGGGCCCTTGATGATGATGACTGTAATTATGAACCTTTACTTTTCAAATTGAAACTTAGCCTAGTATTATAGGGTGCCTACAAGTTATCTCCTGAGAGCTTCCTTTTTGCTCAAATGCAGCTTCTCTCTAAACCAAACTCAGCGTATACATGCATTACATTCCCCCCCCAGCATGGTACATGACTCCCAAGGATGAGCCTCCCTGGCACCAAGGGATTACTACCAAGCATCAACTAGCAATGCAAGTGGAAAAACACCTTGACCAAAAGGAGGAAAGGGTAAAGACAAATGAGTTTATATGGCTAAGAGGCTTCAAAGTATGTCTGGAGGTCATTCCAGAGGTTATGCTTATGCACCTCTCAGCAGGATCTCATTGACTGCCAAAGTAAATATTGCCTCAAATAGTCAGGCTTCTGAGGGCTCTGGAGTCATCCAGACACTATAGACAGGGCAGACAGCTCAGGAGTTTGGTGCCCTGCCAATGGGCCCTACTTTGGAATTTATGCTCCCCCGTGTGACATAGCTAGACTCAGTTGTGGTTTCCCTACACATGAGTTATCTGTCCCTTCTATTTGATCCTATAGTTAGTACTAGAGTTGATAGGTTTATGTCCAAAAACCTTAAATCTTTGGGCTGTACATTACCAATCAAGCCCTGAATCTCAACAGAGTTGCAACACCTACTCTCCCGTTCATTGGACTCACCCAGTACAACTAACAAGGAGATGATGGACAACGACCATCTCAAGGAACAGAGACAATATGCAACTGCAAGCAAGAGAGTCCCATCCATCTGCCCCATGGGATCTAACCCCCTCTCAACTAGAGGTGGAGTGGACATCACCATCCCAGAATCCTCAGGATTGGGGAATGAATGAGGGACTAGAGTAGACTTAGTGTTATTCTACTATAGACTTACTGTGATTCTAACAATGGAAGAAATTTTATCATGTATTTGGAGGCAGTGGCCACTGGAGGTTCTGACGGGAGGGAAGGGGAAAATAGGCGTAATTTGGGGGGCATTTTCAGGACTTGGGAATTGTCCTGAATGACATTGCAATGACAGAGACAGGTCATTATACATCTTGTCATAACTTACAAAAATGTGTGGGAGAAAGGGTGAACTACAATGTAAACTATAATCTATGCTAGTGGCAATGCTCTGAAATGTGTTTTGAATTGTAACAAATGTAACATACTAATGAAGGATGTTGTTAATATTGGAAAATGTGGGAGGGGTAGGGAGCGGGGCATATGGGAATCCCTTATAATTTTGTGTAACATTTATATAATATAAGTATCTTTAAAAATTAAAAAGTATATAAAAATAACAAGAGAGTATTACTTTAAGACCATTAAATATGTTATTGTATATTTCTAGATAGTGGTGGAGGCTATTGAGTATTATCAGACATTTGCTGAGGAAAATCTGAAGTATCATAGCCATTTTTAAATTCAATCTGTCAACATCTATCATTAAAATGTCACATAAATTTCAATTTTTCCATGCCATTTCTGGGACCCTATCTCATATAAATAAAAGAACAATATGACTATGAATATGAACATAGAAATAAACATATCTAGAGAATGATTTTCTGTAAACTTATAGCTTTTCTAATAAAAATAATAGAAAAAAGTAAACATATATGTCTGTGTGCTAAAAATTACTTAGAACATATTCCATAATGGTCAAAACACTGGAATCAACCTGAATGGCCTAAATAGGGGAATGGTTTCATAAATTATGGTTCATTCAGACCACTGACTTTTACATAGCCACTTTAAAAGTGTGTAAAGTCTATATCAGGTGATGCAGAGAAATTTTTATAATATATTGCTAAATGAGTAGAACAAGATGCAATAAAAGGTATAATAATTTCCCCTATAAGTTTGTATGCATTTTATATGTATATAATTTATATTACTGAGTAATCATAGAGAAAGAGATGGAAAGATATTTCAGCCTTTAACACACCAGGCTTTTAACTTTGGTTTTGCAGTGGAGGTGGGGCTAAGGAAATGCAAAAATCCTGTAGAAGAAATGATTTACTCAATATTTTAAAGAATCATATATAATACTACCCCATTTATATAACTTCAGATATAGGTGTTTATATGTGTGTATAAATAGATAATTGCCAAAATTGTGCTTTTTGTGGGGTGCTTTATGGTTTTAGTATTTTAGGTATTTTTTCCACTTTCTTATTAGTGCTTGGATTTTTTTACAAGAGAAATTTTAAAGGATTTTAGTTTAACATTTTCTAAAGAAAACATTATATAGCAGGCTAGTCAAAAGATACAGTATGTTATAGAATGATTTGGTCATTTACTCCTCCAGTCATTCATCAAACACAAACTGAGCAGCCACCATGTGGCAGACATTTTATTAGATGTTTTAGGGTGGTTGGCATTGCAAAGCTGAATGAAATATGCTCCTTCTCTTGTATAATGTATTATTGTATATTGGGGAGTCAAACGTATAAGTGAATGATTCTAATATATAATGATAATTGTTCTAATACAAGTATTTTTAGGACTATAGGAGCAACTAACACTTCTGAGGTTGGGGAGTCAACATTTGAGCTTAGCCTTGAAGAATGAGTAAGCTTTCATCAGTCACCAGCCCTTAGTGGAGAAGGGAAAGCAATCTTTTCAAACAGGAAGACACAAAATCTAGTCTTAAATCACTTGTTCATCAGGGGATGCGGAGGAGGCAGTAAACAGCTTGTTAATTATAGTTCTAAATGATGATAATGTGGAAAGATGTGTAAATACAAAAGACAAAAGAGAAAAAAAAAGCATCAAGGGACCCAAAGACTTGGGGAGAGTTCTGATCAGGAAGCAATAAAATGAAAACGTGCTTTGAAAATGAAAACAGATTTGTCTGGGGGAAGAAAGACTCAAATCTTCATTTAATGGAATGAAGCAATCATCAAAGTAATCTGACTAAGCTCAATAGGTTATGTTTGCAGTTAGGAAAGAAATATAGAATGTTATTCATTAAAGCCCCTGTGGAAGGAGGTTGTAGAGAAGAGGATTGGTGTACAAATGATGAGTCACTGTGTAGAAAGAGAAAAATGTTAGCGATCAGCCACTTCCACTCCTTCATTTTTAAAATTAATTGTAAGCCATATATAGCTCTTACTATGAAAGACCTAAAGGTCCCAGTATACCTGGCCATTGAACATAGTTATCCAAAGCTACTCATGTCTTCCAGTGAACCAAGCAAGGGTGCAGTAGTTATGGGTTAAGAGGAGCTCACATAAGACACACTAGCTCTTTAGGAATGAAGGATAAAGAAACAAGAAGGAGCTTTTGTTTATATTTATTATTAATGATAATAACAGCAGCAATTTTTATCAAATGCCTGTTGTAAGTCTAATATAGTGCCAGGCGTTTTGCACAAATTATCCTTTTCAATCCTCCTAATGATTCTAAGAAATAGATTCTTACCATCATCATTCCCATTTTACAGATGAGGAAACTAGCACTCAGAGAAGTTATATAACTTGCTCAAGATCAAATAGTTTTTAGGTGGTAAAGCTGTATATTGAGGTTGAACTTCAAAGCCTATGCTTTTAACTGCTCTGCTAGACACACAGAGTTGACCTTTCTTTTAAGTTATCTTCTTCCTCTACAACCCTGGTTTTAGCTTCTTTGCATCCCTCTGATTCTACATATTTCTAGAACATCCAGTGACCTTTCTAAAGAATAAATCAGATTATATCATGACCTTGTTTCAAACCATCCAGTCATTCCCCACTTCACATAAAATAAAACCCAAATTCTTATCCTGTAAGGCCTAGATGATGAGGTCTCTACCTGCCTCTCCCATCTCAGTCATCTATTTCCACTTGTCCCTTTTCTCACTCTGCTTCAATTACACTGGCTCTTTCACTCTTCCTCGACACACTGTACTTATTCTTTCCTTACGGCATTGCTACTTGCTCTTCCTTCTACCCAAAATGCCCTTCTTTGAAATCTTCACACAGCTGCCTCATTCTCATTGTTCAGGTCTCAAATTGAATGTCAGCTCCTCAAAGAAGAGTCCTCCAATACCCACTAGTTAAGTAGCTGCTCCTTGCTCCCATCACCACTCTAAACCACCCCTTCACCTGTGAAAATGTAAACTCCTTGACTGTAGGAACTTTTGACTTCTTATTCTTCATTTAAAACCAGGGCCTAGAACTATGCCTGACACAGACTGGGCATGCAAGACATATTTATTTCCTGAATATGACTAGCAATTTTTCTAAGTGCCATACCTATGTACATGTTGTATATTATATATGTATATATGTCAAGATTGATTAAGTCACCAACCCACTTATCAGGATATGAAGAGGTTTATTATTCACATAATGAGCATGACTGGTTCCCAATCAGATCCATGAATAGTTTGAGAGAGCAGAGAAAGGAGACAGGCTTGGGGTTTTATGGTGGTTTAAGGGATGGAGCTGGAGTGAAGGTTACCACACCCGGGCAGAGGCTTGCATAGTTTGAATTTTCTGCTGACCCCAAAGGGCAGAGCACCAAGAGTGTCTTTTCAGCTTACCCAGATGTGGAGTACTAGGGAAAGAGGAAGTGGTGTGTTTTGAAAGCTGTCAGTAGTGAAACATCAAAAATGCAGTCAGATTCTTTATTACAATTCACCCCTGATGTTTGACTTTTGAATGAAATATGGCATATTTCTTTTAATCAAATTTGAACTTGTTTAAGCAATTCATGGTTCTCTCTCTCTCTGAGGCCTACAGCTTCAGATAAGTAAGGGAGGTGAAAGTTCCATTGAATGCCTTGGTCAAGAGCCCAGGATTGTATATTCAAAGAGATTTGAGTGCTTGTCACAATCAATGATAAATGGAACTCTGAAGAGGATGAAAGCCTTGGTGAGACCTTGTAACATGGCTTTCATATGTGCATAGACAGGTGTGATCTTGATTTACATTTTGGTTATCTGTGAGGCATGAGATATTCAAAGTTCTTTAGCCCAAATGGGGCAAACTTGGATACAAAATTATTGTTGCTGCCATTAGCAAGACCAGATTGTCTATTGGAAATGGCTCAAGAGTCTGTAAGTATGTGCACATGAGATCAATTCTTGGACAGGGTATCCAGTACTAAGAGAACTGCTTGAAGTTCAGCCAAGTGGGCTGACCGTTGGATCCTGTCCTTTATCAGGGATATTCCACTTATGGGATGAAAAGCAGCAGCTCTACACTGAATTCCATCATGTGTGATGGTATCTATGCCATCGGTAAAGTATATGAACTCCCTTTGCTATTCACTGAGTTGATCTTAAGGGGCTCCCCAGGTAGCCAAGGGGTCTGGGAGAGGTTGACCTTCTCTAGCTGTGTCACCTGGCAAGGGATGGTGGAGAGTAGAGACCATATTCTCTTCAGGTAGGATTTGTCAGAAGGTCTAGGTTTGGCTCCAACCTTTAACAAGGAGACTTCAGTAGCTGTGCTAAGACTGCAGTGCTGTTTCCATGATGCAAGGCATAATGGGTAGCTAGATACATAGGGTCAAAAGCTCAGGGCTTATGAAAGCCTCTATTTCCAGGATGGTCCAGTATGTGGCCAGAAATTGACATTCCAGCGGCATATATCATGGGGCCTAGGAGGTACAATTTCTTGCATCAGAAGCCCACAAGCAATTTATGGCCATTATGGGTGGTCCAGAGATTCGAGGAGGTATGACAATAGGGAACTAAAGTCTCTACCATGAAGAATTCTCTGGGGACATTAGTGGTAGTGCTTGTATTGCTGTTTGGACAGTTCTAGAGTCTTTTATTGTAGAAGCCTCATTTGAGGTGGACTGATTTGCAAGTAAGAGCATAAATGGACTTATATAAAATTTGTAATTGAAGACTATGTTGCCTCCAGAATCCAAAAATGCCTAAAAGATGCTGGGCTTGCTTTAACAATGTGGATTCTGAAAGAGTCAATAGCTTTTTCATGAGAGTGTTAGAGATGGACAAGCCCTTGGTTTACCAAATAATTTTCAGGTATTTAACTGAGGTGGTGGAAACTTGTACTATGTGTGGGTCAAGGACTCATTCCCTTTTTCTGAGCTCCTTTTTGAACATTTGTATGCCCTGTATAAGCGTGTCAAATGAATTTCCTCAGTGGAGGATGTCATCACTATGATGCCATACCTGCGCTTCTGGGTAAAGTTATATCCAGTGAAAATCTTGCCTGAAAAGATTTGTAATGACAGGGGTTGTAAGTTATGCCATGGATAGCCAAGTAAAGGTGTATTTTGTCCCTTTGGAGGTGAATATAAACTGAGAATGAGAGGTTGGTTAAATAAGCACAAAACATAACATATTAGTCAAACTTATGACTGCAAAGTACTTACCAGCTACTGACTGGATTGTCAGTAATTTCAATAATATGGGGTATGGGGCCGTAATGGGAGGGGCCATGACATTAAGGTTGTGGTGATCCACTGTGATGCAATATTCATTCTTCCCTGGTTTAAGAACAGGTCAAATTGGGCTATTAAATGGGGAAGCAGTGGTGATAAATCACTTCTTCTTTGAATAGGTCTCATATAATGGGTTTCAGTCCTTGAAGGCCCACTTTTAATTTAGATTGGGACTTTTTTAACTGGGGAGGATGGTCCATGGAGCCCATTTTTCAAGCCTATAGCAAGTGCTGAAGACTTAATACTTGTTGGGTCAAAGCATCCATGCCCACTATGGAATATTTTAAGGCAATGGATGCTAGGATTATGGGAAATGTAGGCAAGGCAATAGTTCTAATCGTTAAGATTAGGTATCTCTGTCTCTATTTTATGTTTAGTAACTCTTCTGGTTTTTATCAGCTTGCAAAAAAGGAGGAGGGAGAGCCAAGGCTTAAAAGCAATCAGCAGTCAAACAAAAAATGAAGTCAGATTCCTTTTACACACTGCTACCCCACACACCTCACACCTCTCCCCATATGTGTCCAAACACACACACACACAAACATGCATGAGCACACACACACACACACACACACAGAATCACTAAGTCCTTTTCCTCCTTGCCTCTGGGATAAAATGTTAAGGAAATTTGCCTTCAAGAGCCAAACCTCACCCAGACCTTATCCTCAATGTCTGGCTAATTGTGGACCTGCTGGCCAGGACCCCACCTCCCTCCTTACAATCAGAGAACTCACAGACACAAATGCATCACCTTTTAGCAACTTTTTCATTTTATTTTAATCATCACCATTTGTATACTCTGGTAGTATAAGATTTGGACTATTTCTCCTGAGCATCCTCTGGAGACAAGACAGTTCAACATCTCTGGGCCTTGTTCTTCCTAAGGCATTACTTGAAGTAGTGTCAATCTCCAGGCTCTCTTATTCTTGGTCTGCCTGCTTTTGATGCATTTTCTTCTTCATCTTATTGTAACCTCCTAAAAGTTTTTGCTTTTTCACTCTCTTAGGCTTTCCCGAACTCTGTTGAAGGGCTAATTTTACCTTCATGATTATCTTCTTTAACTGGGAGGGAAACAAGGTAAGGAGAGAAGAGCATTAGTTTGGAGGTAGTGGATGGGAATGGGGGTTTCATAAGAAGGGGTGTGGGCTTAGGATGGGGTTTGTGCCAGGCAAGGCAGGTAGGAGCCTTGGAATGTGTCAGTGAAGAAGAAAAAGAGAATGGGTAAAGTCACCTGACCTTTTCACTGTCTCTGGTATCAGATTGACTGGGATTCTTCATCTCCTTTTCTTTGGTGCTTGAAATTGGTTGTTTTATATCTGTGCAAGGGTCCTGTGTTTTCTCAGTCACCTCTGCCATGTTGTAGCCAACAGTGGTCTATGCCAGGTCTCCTGACCTCCTTTTATATACCTTCTCAGAGCAATGACCAGCCACCCTTCACTTTGTTTGGTCATCAATCCACTACCTCCAGCCATTGGTAGCCCTGGGATGGCTTAGACATCACAAAGCACCACTCCTGATAACTCTTTTCAGATGAGGGTGGGCAGGGGAGACCAAAATTATCTGATTAGAGATAGTGGGCATTTTCTCAATACCCCCTTGACAAACCTTTCCCAAATTGACCTGTCACCCTTCATCTCCCCATGTTCAATTCTGGTGGTTCACATGGTAGGAATAGGGTACTTCCTCTAAGCCAGTCCCCATGGCCACCCCCATTCAATGGTTCATTCTGTTGCCTCCCAGTCCTCACCATTACCTAGTATTTTGGATGTCTTACCTAAAATTCTTACAAGGTAATATGATCATATTTAAGTCTCAATAGAGATGTAAATCACCACACTGCCCTTCAACAATGGTCTTGAAGACCATTCACTACTTGGCAACTATCAGGCAACTTTACCAGGGTTGTTTGTATGTGTATTCATGTATGTATGTTTATATATGTGTGTGTACACAAAGTCCTCTCTACCCTGATCATATTTATAAATTTCTTTTTTCAATGAACCTCAAATCAGGATCCTCAGGATTATGGACCCCACCAATGGCAATGTTTGAGTTAACCCCTAGGCTGTTCCAAAAGAGTGCCATGGGTGTTTTTCCCAGTAACCCTGATGATCAAGATTTTCTTACTGACAGAGACATAGGTAGTAGTAGGAGAACTATTTTGTAAATTCCTATAGTGAGCCATCTGCTTCTAGGAGAGTGATCACAGCATGCTACATTGTAACTGCTCTTCCTCAATGCCAGTGATCACTTGATAGGTCTATATATTGCAGAGGGAATCAGTCTTTCCCTTGAGCTCTCTATAGAATGGGTACTTTTTTTGTTTGTTTGTTTGCTACAGGCTGCCAAGGCAGGATCCTTTTATAATGGGAATTTTTTAGAGTAAAAGCTTATAGTTCCAAGGCTATGAAAATGGTAAAATCAAGGCATCCTCAGAGATGCTGTGTCACCAAATTGCAACTGAGGGTGATAAGCACAAGGCAGGGCATAACGGTGGCCTGCTTGTCTCTCCCCTCTCCTCTGGGCCTGTCTCTCAGTTTCAAATGGCTCTGTGGGCTTAGCCTCTTGAGGGCCTTTTTCTGTGCTTCTGTGCTCCACTGATTCCAGTCTCTGGCCTCTGGGATCCCTCCTTCTCTTTCTTAGACTTTTTCCACCTGTGTGTAGCTTTATAGTCCTCCAACCCTGAATGAGGTGGGTCACATATTAAATTAAGATCCTACTTGCCAAAAAGCCTTACTTCAATGATTCTACACCCACTGGAATGGATTTTTTTAAAATATGTATTTTATTTTTTCTAAAAGATACTTAGATTACATAAAATTTTACATAAAAAATATAAGGGATTCCCATATGCCCCACTCCCCAGCCCTCCCACTTTCCTCCATATTAACAACTTCTTTCATTAGTGAGGTACATTCATTTCAATTGATGAACACATTTTGGAGCACTGCCACTAAGCATGAGCTTTAGTTTACATTATAGTTTACACTCCCTCCCACTCAATTCTGTAGGTTATGGCAGGATATATAATGGCTTGTATATGTCATTGCAATGTCATTCAAGACAATTCCAAGTCCTGAAAGTGCCCCCATATTATACCTCTTTTTCCCTCTCTCTGCCTTCAGCACCTCCAGTGGCCACTGTCTCTAAATCCATGATATAATTTCTTCCATTGCTAGAATCACAATAAGTCTATAATAGAATACCAGTAAGTCTACTCTAGTCCATATTTTATTCCTCAATCCTGAGGATTGTGAGATGATTGAGAGGGGGCTTCGATCCCATATGGCTGATGGATGGGACTCTCTTGCTTGCAGTTGTAGACTTTCTCAGGTCCTTGGTATGT
Organism: Cabassous unicinctus; assembly: GCA_029593785.1. Taxonomy (NCBI): domain Eukaryota; kingdom Metazoa; phylum Chordata; class Mammalia; order Cingulata; family Chlamyphoridae; genus Cabassous; species Cabassous unicinctus. Next base: position 2,201 of record JAQZBX010085148.1, on the reverse strand, counting down.
TGGTTGTCCATCCTCACCTCCTTCTTGGTTGTCCAGGGTGAGTCCAATGAACTAGACAGTAGGCATTGCAACTCTGCTGAGGCTCAGAGCCCAACTGGCACATGAAGAGCCCAAAGATTCAAGTCTCTTGGTTGTACACCTACCAACTCCAGCACCAACTATAGGTTCAAATAGAAGGAGAAGAAGAGATATATGTAGAGGAGTCACAACTGAGTCCAACTCTGTCACACTCAGAAGCACAAACTCCAAAATAGGGTCCACGGGCAAGGTACCAAACTCCAGAGTTATCTGTCATGACCATAGGACCTGGATATCTCCAGAGTCCTCAGAAGCCCCACTATTTGAGTTAGTATCTACTTTGGCAGTCTACGTGGTCCTGCTGAGACTTGCATAAACGTTACCTCTTGGATGACTTCCTGACTCACTTTTAAGTCTCTTAGCCATATAAACTCATCTTTACCTTTTCTCCCTTTTATTCAAGGTCTTTTTCCAGTTGCATTGCTAGTTGGTGATTGATAGTAGTCCCTTGGTGCCAGGGAGGCTCATCCCCGGGAGTCATGTCCCACATGGGGGGAAGATAATGCATTTATATGCTGAGCTTGGCTTAGAGAGAGGCCACATTTGAGCAACATGGAGACTCTCAGGAGGTAACTCGTAGGCACCCTACACTAGGCTAAGTTGCAATTTCAAGAGCAAAGGCTCATAAGCACAGTTGTCAATATCAAGGGCCCATCAAAGGACCATCCTTCTTCACTAGTCATTGCCCCTGTACTCAGGGGATTGTTGCTGTTCCATTAGAGAATGTGGCAGAGCTCCCAAGGATGGGTATTCAATACTCTTTTGGTTATTGTGTGAATCTCTACCCACTGTGACAATGCCCCATGAACATTTGAACACATTTATGTACCTTATATGTATGCACAGGTGAATGTCCTCCCATGTATCCCCCATCAGTGACACCCCACACCAATGATCCTCCCCTGCCACAGTTGTAGACCTTCTGTGGTCCAAAACTTCTTCTAAAATGAAGCCAAGAATATGACCAAACACAATTAATAGGAAAATGAAATAATAATGATAGGTTTAAGCATAAGAACTAAAATACATAATAATTTAGGAAAACTAAAAATGAATTAAAATTAAAAATTGGGATATTAAAAAATAATGAAAAATATTTTAAATTTTTTTTTGCCATTTTGCCTTTCATCACTGTAGTAACTTTTGTCCTGTATGTACAGTGACATTTTCTTCAATTTCTTCCTCAGTGTCTTACTTTTTTTTGTTTTATCTTCAAAGAAGTTTTGGGTCACAGTAAAGTTGCATACAGAATATAGGGGACTCCCATATACACAACATCTTCTCCTTTTCCCCCTTCCCACATTAATAATCTTTTTATGTGTGGATGATACATTTGTTACAACTGATGTACAAAAATTGAAACACAGCTACCAACCATGGTCAATAGTTTGCATTATGGTTTACATTTTAGACCATACTCTTATAAATTTTTTCCTGAAATTTAACATGGCCTGTATCCAACATTGCAAGATCATGCAGAACACTTCCATTGCCCCCTAAATATCCCCTCTTCCATCTATTCTATTCCTCCCTCCCCCTCCCCTCAGGGCCCATGGTGATCACCAGGCTTCACTCCTTGAAGGACAAGATTCATAGTTATTTGCAAAAACACTGAGGGCTTGACACACTGGTCTATCCTCCCCTATTAGAAACCACCCTCATCCACTGCTGGTGGGAATGTAGAATGGCCCAGCCATTGTGGAAGACAGTTTGGTGGTTCCTCAAAACACTAACTATAGAACTGCCGTATGATCCAGGATTTCCACTGCTGGGTATATACCCAGAAGAATTGAAAGCAAGGACACGAACAGATATATGCACACCAATGTTCATAGCTGCATTGTTCACTATTGCCAAAAGTTAGAATCAACCCAAATGCCCATCAACAGATGAATGGATAAACAAAAGGTGCTATATACAATGGAATATCACTCAGCTGTAAGAAGGAATATAGTACTAACACACAGGATAGCATGGATGAATCTTGAGGACCTTATGTTGAATGAAGCAAGCCAGGCATTGAAAGACAAATATTGCATGACCTCATTGATATGAATTAAGCAAATTGAGCAGACTCAAAGAACTAGAGTCTGGAAGATAGGTTTACAAGAAATAGGAAGAAG
>JAQZBX010085147.1:0-13162 GCA_029593785.1 Cabassous unicinctus | reverse complement strand
TTTTCCAGGGTTTGCTTCATGTATTTTGAGGCACCCCTATTAGGTGCATAAATGTTTATGATTGTTCTCTCTTCTTGAGAGATTACCCCTTTTACTAATATATAGTGCCCCTCTTTGTTTCTTACAATAGTTTTGCCTTTAAAGTCTATTTTGTCTCATATTAGAATAGCTACTCCTGCCCGTTTTTGGCTATTGTTAGCTTGTAAAATGGTTTTCCAGCCATTCATTTTAAGCCTCCTTGAATCCCTCAGTCGACGATGGGTTTCTTGTAGACAGCATATAGATGGATCATATTTCTTTATCCATTCTGCCAACCTGTGTCTCTTGATAGGGGAATTTAGTCCATTAACATTCAGTGTTATTACTCATAATGAATTTCTTACTTCAGCCATTTTTCTTTGGGTTAATGTATGTCATATTTTGTTTTGTTTTTGTTTTTTCTCTTGTTAGTTGCTTTTAAACTCTCCTCCAACTCTCTCTGCCTTGTTTTTTGCTTTCAAATTGAAGAACTTCTTTTAGTGTTTTTTGAAGTGCAGGTTTCTTATTGACATACTCTCTAAGTTTCTGTTTATCTGTGAATATTTTAAACTCTCCATCATTTTGAATGCCAGTTTTGCTGGGTAGAGAATTCGTGGCTGGAAGTTTTTTTCTTTTAGTACTTTGACTATGTCATACCACTGTCTTCTTGCCTCCATGGTTTCAGCTGAGAAATTAGCACTTAATCTTATTGTACTTCCCTTGTATGTGATGGATCTTTTTTCTCTTGCTGCCTTGAGTATTTTCTCTTTGTCTTGAGCATTGGACATTTTGACAAGTATATGTGTCGGAGTTGGCCTGTTGGGATTTATACTGTTTGCAGTGCACTTTGCTTCCTGGATCTGCACATCCATCTCTCTCAATAGGCTTGGGGAGTCTTCAGCCATTATTTCCTTCAACACTTCTTCTGTTCCCTTTCCCTTCTCTTCTCCTTCTGGGATGAGCATAATGCATATGTTTGATCATTTTGTGTTGTCGGTTAATTCCTTAGTCCCTGCTGAATTTTTTCTATCTTTTTGTCTATTTGTTCTACTATCTGTTTGATTTCAGATATATTGTCTTCCACATCACTAATTCTTTCTTCTGCCTGTTCAAATCTGCTGCTATGTGAATCCAGCATCTTCTTGATTTCTTGGATTGTGCCATTGGTCACCATCATATCCATTATCTTTTTGGGAGTGTTTACAATTTCTTCAGTATGTTCTCCCAGTGTCTTCTTTATATTCTTAATCTCTTCCTTCACTTCTTTAAGTGAATATCATGAATATCTTCATGATATTTGTTTGGAAAGCTTTGATGAGTTGTTCAAGGTTCTGCTTCACTTCCTGGTTTTTAGTTTGTTTATTGGATTGGTCCATGTTTTCCTGTTTCTCCATGTGGTTTGTATTTTATTTGTTGCCCTCTATTCATCATTTTATCTTAATGGATTTATTCAGTTGATTAGCTTCTCTCTCTGCTCTAGAGTTTTACTTAGCTGGTGGTTCTGTGTATGTGTAAAGTTATCTCTTTGATAATTTTTCTTCTTATTTTATTTCCTTGCTTCTGTCTATGTTCCCTTGAAGGCAAAAGATTAGGCCTGGAGGAATTGAAAGATGTGAGAAAGGAAGAAGGATAATAGAAATATTGATAAAAGTTAGAAGAGGGGCCAAATAAGACTTAGTGAAGTGAATATTTAACTCATGTAGGCAGTGTAGAAGAACAGGAAAGAAAGTGGAGTACCTACAATTGACTGTGAAACCAAATAGAGGAATATATATATATATATATAATGATTTATAAGGCTAGAATTATGAGGAGGGAGAGAAAGAGTTAAGAAAGGGCTAAAAAGAAAGAGTTAATATTAATTAAGAAAGAAAAAAACAAAATAGAGGGAATAGAAATTGACACCCTTGAGTTGTGGGCGTATGAAAAAATGTGGTATTTAATAGACACAACAGAAAGCAGAAGGCAGAAAGATGAGGGAGCGATAAGAGATAGTTTGGAATACAAAATCAATATATAGAGAGAATGGGAAATTACTGACGAATAAGCACACCAAAGAAGAGAGAATCTAGGAGAAGCTAATTTTAAAAAAATTAAAGAAAGAAGAAAGGGGTGGGGAAAGATGAAAGAAAAGCAAGAGACAACAAATAAACAGAGAAAAAGCAAACAACCACACTGGCAAGCAGTCAAACAAAGCTAAGGGGGATCAATATACCCTGGGGTCCCATGGATCCTCTCAACCTGCTTGTGTTTATCAAACTATTTCCCCACAGGGTTTTTATATGTAGGTCCTGAAGTGGCTTTGGCTATTAAACTAAATTAAAAAGAATTTATTTTTCATTTATTAAAGTGATCATTTATTTTATTTTATTTTTTTGGTGTAATACAGGACCAAAAATAACTCCTTCTCTAGACCACCCCCCTCATGGAGGGGACCCTAACTGGGCCCGTGGAAACTAATCAAGCACTTCCCAATTCCTGGATTCCCCAGGGATGCAAAATTCTGATGTTTCTCAATGTAAAATGCTAAAAACGGCAGACTCCATCCTTCTGGATGAGAGCCCCTGTGGCACTGGGCTGCAGCTAAATGAGGTTTATGCTGCAGATTCACCTCTCCCTTCAGCCTGGCACTGCCTCAAGCTGGCTTATCTGCTCCCCAAAGTTATGAGGGGGTCCAGCCAGCTAGATCGACAGCTAAAATATCTCCTCTCTGCTTTCTGTCAGAACTCTCCCTCTCTTGGAGAGTGCCCCTCTCCCCAGCTCCATGGGCCCAGGGCTTATCCCTGGGCAGCAAGTCAAATCAACTCCCTCAGCAGATTTACCCCTCCCCTCCTCTCGGTGCCAATTCACTGCAGCTGTTTTGTTTTTTAAGTTGCAGGGGGCTTCAGGGAGCCAAATCTCCAGAAAATAAATCTCTCTTACCAGAGCTCCCCCCTCAGGAAACGCCCCCTCCCACAGGGCCGGGTCACCCAGTGACCGGCCGGGAGTCATGCTTCCAACCGGCTTCCCACCCCCCGTAAGGGTGGGGGTCAGCCGACTGTGTTAACCACCACAAGCAGGCTTAAAACTCATGAATCTCTATGGTTCAGTCCATGCTGTTGATGTGCCCAGATAGATGTCCCAAGCTTCTCACTCCACATGCCCACAGCACAGACCTCCGTGCAGGACCCCGTCCACTATCCACCATGTTCTGGGAGCTGTCCGCAGTTGCCTTCCTAAGTTGATGTCATCTTGCCACCCATGCCTATGCATATATATTTATATATAATTTTACAAATATTGGTTTGTATTGTGAAAAATTTTAATTTTTACCCACACACAAAAAAACAAGAACCAAAAAAATCCAAAAAAAACCTGTAAGTGGAAAACTTAAAACTAATAGATGCAGACGCAATAATGGCAAAATAAAGACAAATATTAATCCTCTCTCTTCCACTTAAGCCTCCAAGAATTCTCACAAATATGGGCTCAACAAATTAAACAAACACTATAAAATAAACACACCATAGAGACAAAGAAAACAAGTTACCATGGCTAAGAACCAGAAGAAAAGCAGACAGTGTAAACAAGAATTTGTGTCCAATATTTAAATTGTTCAGACACAGATCATGAAAAAAATTTTTCATAAATTTGAGAAAATTAAAAAGAATCATGAAAATACATGCAGTGTCCCAAACATTTTTCAAAAACAAATCAAATAGAACCGCTAGAGTTTAAAAGTACAGTCATCAAAGCTAAAAATTTCAAAGCAGCATAATGGAAAGAAAATCGGTCACAACAGAATTAAATCCTGAGCCATGAAAGGAAATTAAACTTTTTTATTAAACTTGAGAAAATTGAAAAAAGAATCATGAAAATATATGCAATGAAAGATACATATTCCAAAATAAAAAATTTTCCAGGACTGCATGATTCAAATCTCTTTTCTCTGGAAAAAATAAAGTTCTGATGGGGGTTTAATTGAAAAATAAAGAAACAGGTGTTTCTGATTATAAAAATTTAAGAGATACAATTCTAGAAATTTGGCAAATAACAGATTATATTTCTATAAGATTATAAAAGTATCTAGACTCAGATTTCCCAGATTTGGCCTCTCTTAATCATTATCAAATTTCCAAACTTGAATCAAAGAATCCTTTTATAATAAGAATTCTTCTTTTAATCCAAGAAGTACAGCACCTATGTGCAGAAAACTACAAACCAATGAAAAAAGAAATCAGACCTAAACAAATGGAAAAGTATTCTGTGTTAATGGATTGGAAGACTAAATATTCTGAAGAATTCAATACTATCCAAATTGATTTAGAGATTCAGTGCAATGCCAATAAAAATTCCAACAGCCTAATTTACAGAAATAGAAAAGGCATTTACCAAATTCATTTGGAAGGGAAAGTGCACCTCAATAGCCAAAATCATTCTAAAACCTAAGAGCAACATGGGAGGAATTTCACTGCCTGACCTTGAAACTTATTACAAAGCTGCAGTGTTCTAAACAGCATGGTATTGGCATAAAGATAGACAAATTGATCGGTGGAATAGAATTGAAAGTCGAGAAATAAACTCTCACCTCTATGGCCAACTGGTTTTCAACAAACCTACCAAAGCCATGTTAACATGTCAGAACAGTCTCTTCAAAAATTGGTGCTAGGAGAATTGGATATCCAAAACCAAAGGAATGAAAGAAGACACCTACTTCACTCCTATACAGGAATCAATTCAAAATGCATCAAAGACCTAACTATAAAATACAGGACCATAAAACTACTAGAAGAAAATGTAGGGAAACCTCTTAAAGACAATGTGGTATGCGGTGGTTTCTTAGGCCTCACATGCAAAGCACAAGCAACAAAAGAAAAAAAAAAAGATTAAGAGGCCCTCCTAAAAATTAAACACTTTTTCACCTTAAAGGACTTTGTCAAAAGGGTGAAAAGTCAGCTGACTTATTGGGAAAATATACTTGGAAATCATATATTGAATAAGAGATCAATATGCATGATATACAAAGAGACACTAAAACTCAACAATAAAAAGACAAATGACCCAATTAAAAAATGAGCAAAAGTCATGAATAGATATTTGTACAAAGAAGAAATACATGTGGCAAAAAAAAAAGACACATGAAAAATTGTTCAACATCACTAGCAATTAAAGAAAAGTAAATCAAAGCTATAATGAGATGCCATTTCCGACCGATTAGAATGGCCACTATTAAAAAGTTAGAGAACTACAAGTATTGGAGAGGATGTGGAGATATAGGAACACATATTCACTGTTGGTCAGAATGTACAATGGTACAGCCACTGTGGAGGGATGTTGGGCAGTTCCTAAAGAAGTTGAATATATATTTCCCATGTAACACTACAATACAACTACTGGGTATATACACAGAAGAAATAAGACAAGTGACATAAAGAGACATCTGCACACCAGTGTTCATAGTGGCATTATTCACAGTTGCCAAAATATTGAAACAACTCAGGTATCCATCAACTGATGAATGGATAAACAAATTGTGTGTCTACACACAGTGGAATATTGTATAGCGGAAAGAAGAAATGAACTCTGAAGCCTATGACATCATGAATGAACCTGGAGGACATTATGTTGAGTGAAGCAAGCCAGACACAAAAGGACAAATTCTGTTTGATTGCACTACTATGAACTAAATACATTGTGCTAACCTATGGTGTTAATAACTTGAATATGGCTCACCAGAAAACAAAATGAGGTTACAGAATGTAAAGCTGAGTGTTAACTTATGCAATATTGATAAAGAGGATGTTTGTTAATCTTTGGAATTGAATAGAAAAGATGAAAGCACAACATAATATTTGTAACTAGCAGGATAGTAGGATAGTAGTTTAAAGGGATAGTCTAGGTCATGTATATTACTAAAAGGACAGATAAAAAGTGTAACATGGGAATGTATAGCATAGTAATACCACAGGTGAAATAGGAATGTGGGTAAATTTGCATATAAAAGAACAATTTTCTTTAAAACTGAGCTAATATATGTCAAAATTATGAGATGTTAATATCAGGCAAAAAATATGCTAAGAGAAAGAAACCAGACACAAAGTACTACATATGTATGATTCCAATTATAAAAATGTAATATAAATCATTGTATAAAGATGAAATTAGATTAGTGGATATGTAAGGATGGGGAAGGATAGAGTGCGAGATGCCTGCTAAGGGGTGTGGGTTGGGATTTCTTTTCAGAGTAATGAAATTGTTCTAAAATCTTGTGTGTTGATGAATGCACAATTTGTGAGTTTTCCTGCTCCTATGGTCAAAATTACATGTGGCTATAAGTCCATTAATATAGTTATAATTTTTAGGAAATTTTGACATTGCAGCTTTTCAATTTCTTCTACATCATTCCTTTCTTTATCTCAACTTTAAATACTCTTTCTGATAACATCAACTTTCTCACACTTGTCCCTCTTAGAGCTGTTAATCTGGTTTAATCTCATCATTAGTAACTTGCCTTCTTATTCAGCTTATTGTCCACAGTGCTTATCATGTCTTTGGCACATTTGTTTACCAAATGCACATCATTCAAGTGGAATCTAGAAATATATATATATACATACATATATATAATGGCATGGCATAGCATCACAGATGATCTTAAGATTGTGATGAAAAATTTTCATAATACATTATTTAAAAATAAAACATTTCTTTTTGATGATGCACATGTTCTCATTGAAGTAAGGAAGTTTGATGTCCATATGTTAGGCAGTATATTCACTGATGTGCAGAAGAGTTGCATGTTCTATATTATTTTTAAATCATATTTCCATTTTATCTTGTAAAATTCCTCTGTTGCCTACTACAGAATTAACTCCTTTTACTCCTCTAAAAAAATTGTCTTGTCTATTTAAATATGAAAGCAGTTTCCTGATGAGGGAACAAACTACATGCTAAGATTCCATTTATTACACTTTCCTCAAAATTATCTTAAATCCCCATCATGAAAGGATGACTCACATAAGAGTTTGACTCCTGCTCACAAAACACCCATGGTAATGGAGAGTTCTCATTCAGGGTCACCTGTTATGCCTGCACAAATATGTATGCCCATCCAAATTTCCTTAGTTATCTAGAAGGGAAACTTATTTGTGACTATTTTTAAGAGCAGTTATCAAAAAAGAAATACTTGTAAAATCAGAGGCTCATCCATGACTTTCAAATGTTTAAAAGGTTGCAAACACTAGGAAGAATCAGACTTATGTGAATACCCACAGTTCTGTTAATATTAATTATTGTGTCAGATAGCCATTGCTGCATAACAAGATATCCCAAAAGTAAATGGTTAAAGATGCTGATTTTATTACGTTATGGGAGTCTATGGTGAGGAATTCCTAAAATCTCTTCTGTCTCCTCCTTTGTCTGTGATCAGGAGTGAGTCAGCTAGGGATGCTTTGATCTTCTTGGTTGAGCTCTGTCATATATTGGGGCATAATTGTCTGTAGTCTGGTCTAGAGAGGTATTTTTTTTTAAATAATTTTTAAAAAAATACTTAGTTTACATAAATGTTACACAAAAAATATATGGATTCCCATATGCCCCACTCCCCACACCTCCCACACCCTCCCAAAAAAAATCCTTCATTATTGTGGAATATTCACTGAAACTGATAAATGCATCATGGGTCTTTGCCATAAAGAATGGATGGTAGTTCACATTGTAGTCTACACTCTCTCCCACACAGTTCTGCATGGTATGTGATGATATAAAATGATCTATATCTGTTATAGCAAAGTCATTAAGGATGAATTCCAAGTCTTGAAAAAGCCCCAATATTACAAAAGTTTTCCCTCTCCCTGGCCCCAGGGCCACCAGTGGCCACTGACTCTACATCAATGTTGTAATTTCTTCCATTGCTAGAATAACCATATGTCTATAGTAGAATACTAGTAAGTTCACTCTAGTCCATAGTTCTTTCCTCAATGCTGAGAATTCTGGGATGGTGATGTCCACTACACCTCTAATTGAGAGGGGGCTTATATCCCATGGGTAAGATGGCTGGGACTATCTTGCTTGCAGTTGCAGATTCTTTCTGTTCCTTAGGATGGCCATTGTCCATCATCAACTCCTTGTTATTTGTCCTGGGTGAGTCCAATGATCTGGAGAGTACGTGTTGCAACTCTGCTGAGGTTCCGGGCCCAGCTGGCACATGGAGAGCCCAAGGACTCGAGTCCTTTGGATGTACACCTACAAACTCCAGCACCAAGTATAGGTTTAAATAGAAGGGACAGATGAGCCATGTACAGGGAAGACATAATTGAGCCCAACTCTGTCAATCTCAGGAACACAAACTCCAAAGTATGGCCCAATGGCTAGGTGCCATACTCTGGAGCTATCTGTACTGACCATAGGACCTGGGTATCTCCAGAGCCCTCAGGAGTCCCAGTATTTGGGGTAATATACACTTTGGCAGTCTATGAGATCCTGCTGAGATGTGCAAAAGCGTTACCTCTGGAATGACGTCCCAACTAACTTTGAAATCTCTTAGCCATGATAACTAATTTGTCTTTAACTTTTCCACCTTTTATTTGAGGTCTTTTTCTAGTTACATTTGTAATTCGTGCTTGGTAGTAATCCCTCAGTGCCAGGGAGGCTCATCCCCAGGAGTCATGTCCCACACTGGGTAGAATGTAATGCATTTATATGCTGAGCTTGTCTTAGAGAGAGACCACATTTGAGCAACAAGGAGGTTCACTGGAGGCAAATCTTAGGCACCCCACAACAATAGGCTAGGTTTCAATTTTGAGAGCAAAGTCTCATAAAAATAGTCATCAATATCAAGGGCCCATCAGTGGATCATCCTCCATTGCCAGTCATTGCCTCTGCACTTGGGGGACTGTGGCCGCTCCATTCGAGAATGTGGCAGAGCTCTCCAGGATGGGAATTCAATATTCTCTTCATTATTGTGTGAGTCTCTACCCACTGTAACAATGCCCCATGAACATTTGAACAAATTTATATACCTTATATGAATGCCCAGATGAACATCCTCCTATGTATCTTCCACCACTAATACCCCACACTAATGATCCTCCCCTGCCCCAGTTGTAACCCTTCTGTGATCTAAAGCTTCTTCAAAAATGAAGCCAATAAAATAACCAAATACAATTAATAAGAAAATGAAATTACTATAAGTTTAAATATAAGAAATAAAATACATAATTTTTTTAAAAAAATAAAGATTAAATTAAATTAAAAATTGGGATATTGAAAAGTAAGGAAAAATATTTAAAAATTTTTTTTGACCTTTTGCCTTTCATCACTGTACTATTGGTGTCCTGTCTGTACAGTGGTGTTTTCTACCATTTATTCCCCAGTGTCTTAATATTTTTCAATTTGTTTTCAAACAACTTTTAGGTCACTATAGCATCACATATAGAATATAGGGGACTCTCATATACCCAGCATTCTTCCCTTTTCCTCATTCCCATATTAATGCCTTTTTATATGAGGATGGCACCTTTGTTATAACATATACAAATAGTGAAACATAGCTACTAAGCATGGTCAATGCTTTACATTATGGTTTACATTTTAGACCATGCACTTTTATAAATTTTGATGATATTTAACATGGCCTGTGTGCATCATTGTAAGACCATGTAGAACAGTTCCATTGTCCAGTAAATATGCCTGGTTTTATCTATTACATTACTCTCTCACCTTCCCCTAAGGGCCCATGGCGACACCCTGGCTTCACTCGTGGATGACAAGATTCATAGTTACATGCAACAACACTGACGTCTTGACACACTGGTTTCTTCTCCCCTATTAGGAACTCCCCATGCTCTCAGGAGACTCCTGCTTCTCTATTTGTGAACAAATTGGTCATCTAGTGGATGGGAGTCCAACTCCTTCCTGCTCATTTTGTGGGTCTCTGCCCACTGAAAAAACACATGATGACAAAATGACCACTCACACACTCCTTAAAACCTGATCCAGGTGCACCCTGTCCCATATGTGCCCCCCATCCAACACCCTAAACCAGTAATCCTTCCTGGTCATATTGCAATAAGAGCATTACCAACTTTGTACTTTCAACCTCATACCTGCCAATCCCCAGCATTTACATGGTCCCTCTACCAACCCTCTCCCCAGTTCCCTGGACCTTCCAATCCACCCTCCACAATCTACCCACTTGCCAAACCTGCACCACCCCAGCCAATACTACCACTACCCTTTTGTCATATCCATGCAATTCACAATGATACACTTTCACCTTACCATAGATTACGTCTGTATGGGTGTTGGCTCACAACCTTCTTCTCCCTTTCAATTTCCTGTAAACCAATCTTCCTGACAATAGCTCTCTGAGTCTGCTCAATTTGCTTAATTAATATCAGTGAGGTCATGTACTGTTCATCCTTCAATGCCTGGCTTGCATCACTCAACATAAGGGCCTCAAGATTCATCCATGTCACCACAAGTGTTAGCACTGTATTCCTTCTTACAGCCAAGTAATATTCCATTGTATGTATGTACCACATTTTGCTTATCCATTCAATTGTTGATAGGCATTTGGGTTGATTCCAGTTTTTGGTAATTGTGAATAATGCTGCTATGTACATTGGTGTGTATATATCTCTTCATGTCTTTGCTTTCAATTCTTCTGGGTATATACCCAGAAGTGGAATTGCTGGATCATATGGCATATTTATAGTTAGTTTTTTGAGGGACTGCCAAATTGTCCTGCACAATGGCTGGACCATTCTATATTCTGACAAGCAGAGGATGAGGGTTCCCATTCCTGCACATCCTCTCCAACTCTTATAGTCTTCTGTTTTTTTTTTTTTTTTTTTTTTTTTTTTGAGTGCTGCCAGTCTGATCGGTGTAAGATGGTCTCTCATTGTAGTTTTAATTTGCATTTCCCTATTAGCTAGTGATGTTGAGCATCTTTTCATGTGCTTTTTAGCCATTTGTATTGTTTCATTTGAGAAGTGTCTTTTCAGGTCACTTGCCATTTTTTTAAAAAGATACTAAGATTACATAAATGTTTCATTAAAAATATAGGGATTCCCATATGCCCCACCTCCCACACCTCCCACAACCTCCCACATAAACATCCTTCATTAGTGTGACACATCACCTGCAACAGATAAACATATCCTGGGGCTTTGCAACTAAGCATGGACCATAGTTCACATTGTAGACCAAACTCTCTCCTACACAGTTTTGCATGTTATATGATGATATAAAATAGCCTGTATCTGCCTGCAATATCACTTGGGACAATTCCCAAGTCCCCAAAAAGCCCCTGTATTACAACTACTTTTCCCTCTCCCTGATCCCAGAGCCTCCAGTGGCCACTGGCTCCACATTAATGTTGTAATATCTTCCACTGCTTTTATCACAATATGTCTATAATAGAATATCAGTAAGTCCACTCTAGTTCATAGCTCTTCCCCCAATCTGGAGGAGTCTGGGATGGTGATGTGATGTCCACTCCATCTCCAATTGAGAAGGGGCTTATATCCCATGGATAAGATGGATGGGATTATCCAGCCTACAGCTGCAGACTCTCTCCGTTCCCTGGGATGGCCGTCGCCAATCATCATCTCCCTGCCAGGTGTCCTGGGTGAGTCCATTGAGCTGTAGAGTAGGAGATGCAGCTCCACAGAGATTCAAGGCCCAGCTGGCAAATGGACAGCCCAAAGACACCAGTCTGTGGATGTACACCTACAAACTCTGGAACCACGTATAGGTTTGAATAGAAGGGACAGATTAACCATGTGTAGGGAAGACATATTTGAGTCCAACTCAGACACTCTCAGGAGCACAAATTCCAAAGTAGGGCCCACTGGCAAGGCACCAAATTCCAGAGCTATCCACCCTGACATAGGACCTGGGTGTCTCCAGAGCACTCAGGAGCCATTCTATTTGGGCTGATATCCACTTTGGAAGTCTATGAAGTCCTACTGAGATGTGCGTAAACGTTACCTCTGGGATGAACTCCTGACTCACTTTGAAGTCCCTTAGCCATATGAACTCATTTGTCTTTATATTTTTCCCTTTTTAGTCAAGGTCTTTTTCCAGTCACATTGCCAGTTGGCATTTGGTAGTAATCCCTCTGTGCCAGGGAGGCTCATCCCCGGGAGTCATGTGCCATGCTGGGAGGAAAACAATGCATTCATATGCTGAGTTTGGCTTAGAGAGAGGCCAATTTGAGCAACAAGGAGGTTCTCAGGAGGCAACCCTTGGGCACCGCATAACAATAGGCAAAGTTTCCATTTCAAGAACAAAGACTCATAAGGCTAGTCATCAATAACAAGGGCCCATCAGTGGATCATCCTCCATTGCCAGACATTGCCCCTGCACTTGGGGGACTGTTGCTGCTCCCTTAGAGAATGTGGAAGAGCTCTCCAGGATGGGAATTCAGTATTCTCTCATTTATTCAGTGATTCTTCACCCACTGTGACAATGACATGTGAATATTTGAACAATTTTATATACTTTATATGTATGTTCAGGGTGTGGGATGCCCACCCCATCCCTGAAACCCCCCACCAACAATCCTCTCCCACTACACTTGTAACCTTTCTATGATCCAAAGCTTCTATAAAGATGAATCCAATACAATAGTCAAATACAATTAATAGGAAAATGAAATAGTAATGATAAGTTTAAATGTAAGAGATAAGATACATGAACACTTAAAAAGCTAAAAATAAAATAAAATTAAATGATTGTGATATTTAAAAAATGGAAAATATTTTTAAAAAATTTTTAAAAATATTTTTTGACATTTTGCCTTTTATCACTGCAATATCTGGTGTCCAGTGTATACCATGGCACCTTCCCACTCTCATTCCCCAGTGTCTCACTATTTCTCATTTTGTATTCACAGAAGTTTTAGGTCACAGCAAAGTCACACGAGAGTCTCTCATATATTGAAACTCCTACCCCTTTCCTCCCCCCCATATTAATACCTTTTTATATGTGGATGGTAATATTGTTATAACTGATATCAAATGGTGAAACATAGCTACTAAACATTGTCAATGGTTTACACTATGGTTTACATTTTAGACATTACACTTTTATAAATTTTGATGATATTTATCATGTCCTGTGTCCATCACTGTAAGGTAATGAAGAACATTTCCACTGA